>ML405790.1:0-53443 GCA_005239525.1 Nicotiana knightiana | reverse complement strand
AATTTGGGTCGTGACAAGTTGGTATCAGAGCACTAGGTTGCTTAGGTCTCACAATTCACGAACAAGCTTAGTAGAGTTTGAAGGATCGGTACAGAGACGTATGTACTTATCTCTGAGAGGCTATTGAGTTAGGAAACAACTCCATTTTTATTTCTACTCTATCGTGCGAATTTATTCTACGAATGATTGAACTTGTCTATTCTCGTCCTCTCACTAATCTTGACAACACGCGAAGCGTCTACAACCGGAAAAGATGAAGCCCCAATGAAAACTACGATTAGGGGGAGAGACAGAAGCAGAGCTTAGACTAAAGCTCGAACATCAACACCTATTGTACAGTCTCAAATGGATCTAGACGTGGAGGTTCTAGCCTAGTCAGTACATGTTGGACTAGCCCATATCCCAGAAGGATTTATAGCTACTTCAGTACTGCATAACAAGGGAATAGTTGAAAGCAACAGAGTTGATTGATATGAGCTGTGAAGTTTAACATTGTGAATTATCAGACATTGTGACCTATGGTTTCGTGCCAAGTAGGGAAGTCCACTTTCAAGGAATAGATTGCAGGGTCATATGTTATATCGATTTTGGCCTGGAATGTATAAGGCCTGAGAGTTTGCAAGAGATAAAGCTGGGACTAGCGATATGTCCGCCTCCTTAATAATCCCATACCTCGGCGTCACAGGAGTTATATGAACAACTTTGAATCTACAGAAGGTTTACTCAACGTGGAAGTCACAATTGCGGATTTTGGGGTGCTCCAGAGGGAGTACAGTGTTTAACAAGCTTCTAGACTACATGGTTCGTGCCAAGATTTATCTGTATAGAGCTCTAGNATAAATGAATAAATAATAATAATAATAATAATAAAAGTAATACTAATAATAATTAAATAAATAAATAAACTAATTAATTAACTGTGTATAATTTTCCAAATCTGTGTCAGAATTATTGAGCTTTGACCTACAAGGTAGGTGCCCCGCCCAAGTGGCGTTAAATGAGACACGTTAAGTCGGGTATATAATTATGAGGTCTTCATGAATTGCACCTCGTCATTAGTATTGTGAAGGTTGAAAGGGGATTATTGTTAACGTGAAGTTGTTGATAATTCAGTAATTGGCTATGAACTACTATTAAGAAAATAGAGGCGGTGAGTATGGGCAGCCTTGTGTATATTCCAGTTGGAGAGAGGCCGTTAGCTTCAAACTTTCAGACATTGGCTAATCAGTTCGCAAGGTTGGATATTTCCCCCAGCAGTGTTCTAGCTCGTTCAGTCGCTCGGTCTTCTCTAATCGAGCATATCCGGAAGCGGCAGGATGGTGACCCACATTTGGCTGTTCTTAGGGACACAGTTTGACACGGTGATGCCAAGCAGGTTATAGTTGGAGATGATGGTGTTTTGAGGATGCATGGTCGGTTATGTGTGCCTAATGTTTATGATCTTCGTGAGTTGATCCTTGAGGATGCTCATAGTTCTAAGTATTTTATTCACCCAGGGGCAGCTAAAATGTACCAAGATTTGAGACCGCATTATTGGTGGAGATGAATGAAAAAGGACATTGTGGCGTATGTGGATCGTTGTTTAAATTGTTAGCAGGTAAAGTATGAGCATCAAAGACCTGGTGGTTTACTTCAGCGGATAGAGATTCCTGAGTGGAAGTGGGAGCGTATCACTATGGACTTCGTTGTTGGACTCCCACAGACTCAGAGGAAATTTGACGCAGTTTGGGTTATTGTGGATAGGCTGACTAAATCAGCACATTTCATTCCTTTGGCAAGTACTTATACTTGAGAGCGGTTGGCTGAGTTATATATTCGGGAGATAGTTCGCCTTCACGATGTGCACGTGTCTATCATTTCAGATCGAGGTACGCAGTTTACTTCGCACTTTTGGAGGGCAGTTGAGCGTGAGTTAGGTACCCGAGTTGAGTTGAGTACAACATTTCACCCTCAGACTGACGGACAGTCTGAGTGTGCCATTTAGATATTGGAGGATATGCTCCGCGCTTGTGTAATTGACTTTGGAGGTTCGTCGGATCAGTTCTTGCAGTTAGTGGAGTTTTCTTATAATAATAGTTATCAGTCGAGCATTTAGATGGCTCCTTATGAGGAATTATATGGTAGACGGTGCAGATCACCAGTTAGATGGTGGAGCCGGGAGAGGCTCGGTTACTGGGTACAAACTTAGTTCAGGAGGCCTTAGATAAGGTCAAGATTATTCAGGAAGGACTTCGTGTAGCTCAGTCTAAACAAAAGAGTTATGCCGGTCGTAAGGTTCATGTTGTGGCATTCATGGTAGGAGAGAGATATTGCTTCGTGTGTCGCCATGAAGGGTGTTATAAGGTTTGGAAAGACGGGTAAGTTGAGCCCTAGGTATATCGGGCCATTTGAGATTCTTGATAGAGTGGGGGAGGTAGCTTATAGACTCGCGTTGCCTCTAGGGTCATACTCAGTTCGTCCGGTATTCCATGTGTCTATGCTCCGAAAATATCATGGTGACCCGTCCCACATGTTAGATTTCAGCTCTATCCAATTGGACAAAGACTTGACTTATGAGGAGGAGTCAGTATCCATTTTAGGTCGACAGATTCGTCCGTTGAGGTCTAAGAGTTATCCTTCAGTTTGAGTGCAGTGGAGAGGCCAGCCCGTTGAGGCAGCCATTTTGGAGTCCGAGTCGGACATGTAGAGTAGATATCCACACTTGTTCGCCGATTCAGGTAATTTTCTATGTCCGTTCGAGGACGAACGTTTGTTTTAGATGTGGAGATTGTGATGACCCAAGGGGTCATTCTATGAATTTAAACTCCGTTCTAGACTTGTTAGCCATAAAAAGATTAATTTTAAATACCACGAATTGCGTACGCATGTAATTATATCCTTTATATATACAGAAACACTAACCTAGGCAAATATCTTTTAAACCTATTTTCATAAATGCTGTTTTATTTCATTCAGAACAGTTACATTATTTCTTTCGGCCCAGTATTTGTAGTATTCTTTAGTAGTTCGTGAATTGTGACACCAGACCCTGGGTAGTCTTAGAGTTATTTATATAATTAATTCGTGGTTCATTTTTATTCAATTGTTTATTATTTTATCATTGGAAATCATTTAAATGAAGTTTACGTTAGATTTATTTATTGATGTTTAAGAAGATAATCAAAGGAAGTTAGCTACTCAAATTCTAACATTGGCTTGCCTAGCAAGTGTGGTGTTAGGCGCCATAACGATCCCTAAGGTTGGGAATTTGGGTCGTGACAGAAGCAGCCTGTGAACAGCAAAGTTAGAATTCTGGTGCAGGAAAGCGAGATCGAGGATATGAAGCTCCTTCATTTGATTGAGGTTGAAGATGAGCGAGATGCTCTTAGGGTTGAATTCGCAAAAGAGAAGGAAAAGAACGAAACCAGATGCTTTCTCTTCTACAAACCAAGACCACAACCTCCTCTGCACCTTTCCATCCTTAGGTTGTCCAGAGTTACCAAAAACCCTCTTAGACTAGTTGTTCTGATTATTTTGTTTTTATTCTGTCTTGCTCATGGTTATGGCTGTTTTTGTTTTTTTTGTATGGTGTTTGATGTTCGTTCCTAATCAATGAATTTTTGTTGTTTTGTTATTGACTTGTCTCAATTTCTTAGATAGCTTACATTTATTGGTTTCTTATGATGATTAATCATGTTTGCACCTGCAGTTGCCTCAATGGGCATGAGTAATTGTTAACAACACTAGTAAGTTTATCATTTTGCAAACTTTTCGATGATGCCAAAAGGGGGAAGACAAGTGCTTTTATATTTCAAGTGATATTTATAACCTAATAATGAACCTGGTTTCTCTATGACATTCTTAAAAAACATACAAAGTGTTTGAAGTGTATACAGGGAGAGCACAGAGTTTGTCATCATCAAAAAGGGGAAATTTGTTGACCCAAGTCACTGCATAGTTTTGAAGATTGACAAATGTCTGACCAGTTGAACCAGGTCCATCAGAGCACACATACTTGACCTGAAGCGTTGGCACATAAACCGTATATGCATAGGAGATGAATGCGATTATGAAGTATCAATGAACAAGGAGAGTGTCTCCTAATACGAAAAGGTTGCAAATTGATAAGAGAATAGAAGTTGAATTAAGCAAGGACAGTAACGAAGGAAGGAAATTGAGTTTAATACGAACTCTTTCTCCCAGATAGAGTTGTACCAGAACTGAACGACAAACTCAACAACTGACTCTATAAATAATTGAAGTATTCTTGCTTGAATTAAGAACGCACAAGTGCAGAAGTGAATAAAGAACTGAAAGAAAAATTCCCAGAGATTTTGCAAGCAAAATTACTATGCGATACAAAGGCTACAGACCAGCTAGAAGATTCAGTTCCATCTGTTTGTCATTGAGTCTAGTTGGTTGTAGTAGGCGATTTAATATTGTATCTTTTCAGCTTTCATAGAAGCAATTGTAATAGGTACACATTGTTCAAGTTAGAGTTAACTTGAAGCTTGTAGAAATTAGCTAGAGGCTAGTTACTACGAAGGGATTAGAGTTAGTCCTAGGATTACAAAAGAGTTTATTTTGTAAGTCTGTTTGGCTAAGAGTTTTTGTGAAGAGTTTGAGCAAATCCTACTGAGGAGTAGGTCGTGGTTTCTTCACCTTTTGAGCCAGGTGTTTTCCACGTAAAAATCTCTGTGTTTTTACTTTACTGCTTTTATTATTCCGCAACAGTAGAAGTTGGAACATCAAGAAGAACCAGGTTCTTCTAAAGAGACAGCACTCGAAAAATTGAATACCACACAAACCTATCTTCTTGTGTGGTTTTGGCGTCTAAAACATCACAAAATATATAGTATCACCTCATATTTTAAGTTATAACATTGAATTAGTCTACAATATTAATACATAAGTTTTAAATTATTACATTTTAAATTTATTGTATTTTCTTATAATTATTTTTATATTACGTGCAATAATATTTTCTTTCTCTTTTAGTTTCACGGATAAAAATTTAATTATTTTCGTTAGTAAATTACCCAGATCAGACATTTATTTTGTATTATTAAAATTTTAACTTGTTATTCAATTATTATTTTTAATTATCTAATAAAAGTTTAATTTTTTGGTCCTATCCATAATTGTTTACCATAATTTTGATATAATCTCAAGTTCAAATCATCTTTCCCTTCTATTACTAATTTAAATATTTTTAATATTTTAATGACTGCTATTATGTTACCTAATATATAGTATTTTATGTTTTCATGTGACCTTCATTAAGTTTCGTATTTATTTAATATCATTATCCATTTATAACCTTTATATATATTGATTAATGTCTAACATTTTAATCTTGATATAAATATTTATATTATTTAAATTTAATACTCGAAATTATTAAATTATTTAAATTTATTAATAATAGTTTTAAGTATTATATTATAAAATTTCTAATATTTTGATTTAATTATTTATAACTAATTAATTAAGAAGTAAGTTATATATGGCCTTTTCTTGTTATATATAGACTACTATTAGGACAAAACTACTCCCCACTTCAAATTGGTAGTTTATATTTTCTCTTTTTTTGTTTTTTTATTTTAAAATAATTTTAAAACTCCAACTTGAAACAACTCCCTAATTTGAATTGGTAGGTTTTATCTTTTCTTATTTTCATTTTTATATTAAAATAATTTTAAAACTCCAACTTGAAACTACTCCTAACTTGAATTTATTTTTTATATTTTTATTTATTAATAAAAATTAATTTTAAAACTCTAATGTTTCTAGAGCTTTGTCCTAAAAATTTATATTTTTCATCTTATGGTTATACCACGTGGCCTAATATAATGGCTTTACTTTTCCTTTTATTATATATAGATTGAAGCTTAAACTTCTCTGTCGTATTTAAGGCTAAGCTCTACAATTTTTAAATCAAGAAGACAAAAACTTGCTCGTATTTAATATTTGAATTAAATTTATGTATGCTGAATGAACTCTTTTTGTGTGCATAAATTACTTAATTAGAGTTTATATTATATACTCTTATTTCATTTTGTCTCTTAACTATGATATATCAATATAGTTCAGTGTAACTATTAAGTTTTTATAAATATTTTTTTTATTTGGACTTCCGCTAATGTACTACACATACAATTGTTCATGTCACGATCCAAATCGGAGGGCCACGATGGACACCCGATGCCTTACCCGACCGAGTACCAACGTAACGTATCTTTCTTATCATACCATCATGGGTAAATGGGTCGGAAGAGCCGTCATGATATAACCAGAATAAAACATAAGGGAATGCTTGACATAGGACGACCCAACATGTAATACAAACTTGTACATGTGACATACGGGTCTATAAGACCAAAATGATTACTCGTACACTGAAGATAGGCCGATAAGACCATACAATCTTTCATATACATGACATCTGCCTACAAGCCTCTAAAAGTACATACATATCATAAAGGTCGGGATAAGGCCCCACCATACCAATCAATATATGTCCAAATCACACTGACCAAATAGGCAACTCCGGAGCAAGTAGAGTGCACCAACACCTTCCGCTGAGCTGATAGCCTACTACGAGGACTCTCAACCTGTCTATCGGGACCTGCGGGCATGAAACGCATCGTCCCCAGGAAAAAGGGACGTCAGTACGAATAAAGTACCGAGTATGTAAAGCTAGGAAAGCATAAATAAGAACAGTAATGTAAAATGATATAGAGGAGATACAACCTGTAGCATCTGAGCGCCTCTGAGGGCTGCTGACATGAAATTCATGATACATATATATACATAAACTTTTAAAAACATACGCCTCTGTGGGCATCATCATCATCTATCGTACCCGGCCTCGAAGAGGACTCGATAAAAATGTACCCGACCATCATAAGGCTCGATTGTATCGTACCTGGCCACGTGGAGCTATATAAACCGAACTGATCAGTGGTTGCACAATATGTGCCATACCTAGCGGACTATAGCGCGACTCGATAGAGTAAAATAGATACTATATAAAATGCATGCTAGACTCATGGAATCATGTTCTAAACCTTTTGGAGTGACTTAAGGTCGTCGCACCTTCAACTAAAATTATGGACATCCATACCCTCAATATGAACCTCATTAGGATTCAGGGATCATACATACTTGCTTAGAATAACTTTATAAGGAAAGAACAACATGGACAACCTTAGTTTCTAGGAGTAGATCCGTTATGAATTAACGTATCGTTTATGTTCATTTCACTTTGATCATTCCAAAAGAAATAAGCAAGTGCCTTAACATATCTTAACCACGTTGAGTCCTTAATACTTTCCAAGCAACTCTTCAAACAAATCAACTCAATCTATCATAGCATAAGGAGATTCAAAATCAGTAATGAGCAAAGGCTAAGTCTGTAACTTAAGCTAGTAGCTCGTTTACGTAAATTCAGGCAGCATCGCTCATGTAACAAGGGCCTCCTACTATATCATATACCAATAAAAACATCCATATAAATCTAAAAACATATAAATATCAATAACAAGACACCATATAATAACAACAAGTCACAACTACTTCACGACAAGCGGCAAGCTCCGATTGGAATTCGTATAACCCATATCACCCCTTATAGACTTCTTACATTAACTTAACAGAATCATTAAAATGGTAATAAAGTAATTCATCAATGATTCCATCGTTATATCATATATTTATAATAAAGGAAACAATCCTCAACTCCAACTATCTTCGGTTAGCAACTTTATTCACTAGTTCATATCTAGTCCAACCATTTAACTTAATCAACATCAAGATAACCTTAAGCACCTTAAAGAAAATAATACAAATACCTCCTACACTAGCTTCAAGTTTAAATCTAAGTTATATTTATCTTACAACAGCCCTCAATGGAAACACAACACCATAGAAGTGACTTAAGCTAATCTAGGTATTATCTTGTAGTTTATCATCATAACAACTTAACCAAAATACAAGAAAGATTAAGTAAAATTAGTAGGCTATTATACTCACATTATCCATTAGCAACAACTTGAAATTTCAGCAAAACACAGCCCACAACTGTCCTCAATGATGACACAACCTCAAAGAGGTGTTATTCTTCACTAGAACTAACTTTTGATGTTGAAATATGGTGTAATCTATTTGCAAGACTTGAAATAACCTAGGGTTGATATGAAAACCATGGGATAGTATTTTACATAACATAAACCACTTAAAAAACCTCTCACACGATCTGGAACCACCCAAAAATCAGCAACAACAAGAAGAACAAGAAACTTACTAGCGCGATGGGATTCTCCACACTTGATTTGTGTTGTTTTCCATTTGTTTGGGTATTGGATCATGAGAGAAACTTGAGAGAGTGTTTTTAGGTGTATAGGGTCTGAATATACTGAAAATGAATGAGTTAAAACGGGTTTGAGGCATCTTATATATATCAACATATCTAAATCGCATATGTGGGTCCCATAGAGAGCTGCATGGTGCAGTCTTGCTAAAATGTGAATATCTCTCTACTCCGATGTCTTATACATAAAAAGTTTAATGAGTTGGAAACTAGACTCATGATCTTCAATTTTGTATATATCATCCAATAATTCGAATTATATTGGGAGAAAAGCGCAGTTACATTTGACCTAATGTCCAACACATTATGAATGTAACTTATAATGATTTTTGCCAACTTTTGTTCCACAACTTGCTTGACTTCAAAACGTAGCACACGACTATCATAAGACTAACATAACTCATAGAATAACCTCCTTATCATGATAAGAACCTAGTCTCACCCTAAAGTACATGTTACAATATTCCAAACTTGTCGACTTTCGACGAAACTTATTTTCTTCAATTGGTTTAGCTTCTAAGCTTTCCAACCCTCTTGATACTCGTTATTCATGATCTTAAATATTTGTAACCTCCAAGGTAACATGGTTAACTTAAGTTATATGCTTTCAAATATAATATTATTTCTGAGCTTACATTAACTGATTTACGACGTACTCTCACGTATGAAAACATGGGGTGTAACATCATTCCCCTCTTTGGAGCATTCGTCTTCGAATGTTGACTGATGAGCTTATCCGTCTCTTAAGCAATAGCTCTTACGAATACTTTAATATTGTCTTTTCTATCTAGGGAGTTGTTCGGTGAATAAATCCAAAGGCTAGGGCATCCCCCCCTTTAGGCCTCTTTCTCACACCACGACTTGTGGTCGAAATTCTTCCAATCTCGTAACTGTTTCTACCTTATTTCATGCAGCCTGTACGATTCTAACCTTGAATGTGCACCCATGCGACTCTTATATCCTTTTTCCGTTAGCTTTTAACGAATCTCTAGGCCTCACTTTGTGAACATACATAGTACTATGACAAGCTGTCCCTCTGGGCATCTATAGGTGTACTAAGGTTCTTCTCTCGGTACTTTGTCGAACTTACGACTATTGATATATCTTTTCTCATAGCCTCAGTTATATATTCTTATGGATTTACTACAAATAGATAGGTCATACTATACCATAACTCTTACTTCGGTTTATTATTACCGAGGTCTCCCACCCAACTCCAGGTTACTCTCTCATCGCTTATCCTATATGTATAAATCTAAACCATTTAGTGCTTCCGTATTACTGTTCATCTAAAGAATGGCATCATAATCTTATCTCATACTTTAGAATTTTTATCCATCTATTATTGATTCACCTTAATGTTCATCTATAATCCACCACTGATAACTTGAAACCTCTTACTTAATACATTGTCACTAGGGCTGACGTCTCATCGGGGAACATCTGAAGTGGTTTTCCTGATCCACCTAGGGGCAACACTATACTTCAATAGTCGTATTTCATAGCATCCTAATGTAATTCATGTTATGGGGGTATTATAATCCTGTGCAATTCATGAAATCCCTTTCTCGTTAAATCATTACTCAATCAAAGTCTTAAACACCATCCACTTATCTATCACAATTACACCCTTGTTCTACTACTAGTGCAACATTTCATCTCTTCTAATTTCTCCTAGACTTAGACTCCTCTGAGTTCATTCAGGATGTACCGAGATTTCTATAACTTGCGGAAACCATCAACTCTCTTATTTTGATGGGCTTAATCCCACAACCTTACCTATTCTTGTCACCATCTCACTCACCTTTTCTTATCCTTACTCCTATCTACCTAAAACCTTTTCGTCCTATCTACCTAAAACCTTGTCGCTCTACGATACTTTATCTTGCGACCTACACATATCTATTTATATTACTCGCAACCTTCCTTTAACTTGCTAGCACCATAGATTTCATTTCGTGTCTTCTCAGTTTTAGTTTAAATGTAAGCAATTACTTTTCATGGTCTTCTGCCACTTGTTACATGAATACTTGGCTTATTTTATTGCTCACGAATACTTGAATTTACTATAACTCATATGATCTCAAATATCACTTTTGGTTTTTTTTCTTCTTCCCGTTAATTAGCCACAATAGGTGCCACTTTCTTATGGAGTGCATATATTGTTGTAGTGAGACTGTTGTTACAAGCTCATTTCTTCTTCAGGTCGATATGCTTTGGTTGAAGCCTTCTTCCTTATTTCCACAGCTAGTCTTTCATTATATTACTTAGGGGAGACCTTCTGACTCTTATAAAGCTGCGAGCTTATTACATCATATACCCGACAGAATTTTTGATGTTCTTGATCGCCTATAATTATCTCTAGTTACTTACCTCCGTGTCGTTGTGCTTCTAGGGTTGCCTCTGAACTGAAGTATAAATTGTCTCCCTAGTGGAACCCTTTTTTATTTTTTGTAATACTTACACGGTACCTTTAACTATTCTAACTCCTATATAAATATTTCTCAAGGATTATGACGTCATATATGCGAGACTAAATTCACTGTGTTGGGGTTCACTATGTTTATCTTGCACAATCTGCTGATTTGTCTGTATCTTGTCTAGCCATAACTAGGCTTTTCCTGAATCAACTACTAACTACTTGTTGGTCCATTCTCATATCTATATTCTGTGTAATCTCTCTTGGGTTGTGTCCGTTGTCTTAACCTACCCCTCACACTGGCTTCTTATGTATCAAATGTTCATTTGCACTTATTTATAAATAACATCTAGTGCTGGAAGTCTTACTGCTTCTCCCCGGTGTCGTGCCTGCATAATGTTCTGGAGTCGTATTATATATGTAGGATATGAATAAATGCAATCTCATTCCTTTCTCCTTTTTACCACATTCTTCCTTTATTATTCCATAGTTACCTAACCAATAACTCCGACTTAATACCATATCACATCATCTTCCCCCATTTAGGAGAGTACTAAGATTTAGTGCTACGGTGATCTACCTATAGATGTTTTACCTCTTCATCTTTGGCGTCTCTTCACATCATCAATAACCCTTACTCGCCTTATGGTAACCCTTCTGTACTAGGGATAACTGAATTTCTTACGCACGAAGGTGACACCTAGTGTAACTGGCACACTTAGTCCCTTAAGCTTAACTCTGCTCATAGTGCTTGCTTTAGGGAAGCGTCTTCCTAAATGACCTTTAAAGGTTATTCATCTATTGTCCATTATTTTTTTGTCGGAACACGATCTTTGAAATTCTCACGATGCCAACTATTACCAAATCCTTCGATCCCTAATTCATGTTCTATTTTTTTTTTATCTTGTTTACTATCCCATACTAAATTCTATTACTCTCGGGGTCTAACTTTTCATTCTAGTAAACACGTTGGACTCACCAACGCATTTCTCGAAATGAGGATATGACATTAGAGCTTATACTTTTATTGTCTCAATGCATGTCTCCTCTTGTCTTTTCCTTCACTTGATTATAGACTCTGTCATTCTGTCATATTTTGATTTACTGTTATCACCCATTTATTATATATTACTCATAATGCTTCATTTACTCTATTCTTATTCTCCTGCTAATATTTTTGTCTACCACTTTATTCTGAAAACTTCAACAAAACATTCTTTCACTTTTACCTTTCTTTGCTTCATCTCACTGGCTCTTCGCGACGCCTAACTTTCTCTTCTTTTTTTCTACTAGGGGTAGGAGTCATACTAAAGTAAATATTTATCCCTTTAAGTATTCCACTGCCTATCTTCTGAATTTTCTGAACATTCTAGTATACATATTTGACTGTACTATTCTAGAGTGCACCATCTGGGTGTCTCACAAGGAGATCTATTTACCATGTTTGCACTATCCTTCGGAAATGTTAGCTAATGATAACAATCTATCCACCATTTTGGGTTACTCTAACCCCAGATGAATCCTGATATCCCATTCTTCTCTTAAGTTATATCTGTTAGATCCCATAGGGCATAATTGAGATGGGTGTGGTCAGTTGTACATATCTACGTTACTGTAGAAAGGAACTCAAAATGCTTATATTTCTCTGTCTGAACTGTAAGAACTAATAATCTTCACTAACTGGGTACCTCGTACCCTTCTTCACCTTGCTTCTTTTACTTGTTGAAACCTGTATCTACCTTCTGATTCTCTCGTTGCTTTTTACCATATGGGTGGATAGATATACATTCCTTAGGGCTCCTTATCAAGAAGCTTACACGTCTTAGTACACACATAATCTGTTGAAGACCTCACATTTACTCATCATAAGCATGATGCAAAATCGAGTTCCTCTGACTCAACTCTTCCACATCCACATTCAATATCTTACCAACTGTCTGTTTGGATGAGGTATCGTTGTATTACGAATAAAATAGAAGTTTGAATTCTTACAATTGAGATTTACCACACGATCTAGAGTAAGAAGAAAGAGTGACAATCTTAAATGCCCTGTAGCCTCCTGCTTATAAGTGTGGTGCATAACACATCCATAAACAAGACTCTACTAGACACGGCTTGTAGACCCCTAGGACATAACTGCTTTGATACCACTTTTGTCACGACCCAAATTGGAGGGCCGCGGCGGGCACCTGGTGCCTTACCCAACCGAGTACCAACATAACGTATCTTTCTTATCATACCATCATGGGTAAATGGGCAAGAAGGTCCGTCATGATATAAACAAAATAAAACATAAGGGAATACTCGACATAGGACAACCCAATATGTAATACAAACTTATACATGTGACATACGGGACTATAAGACCAAAATGATTACTCGTACACTAACATAGGTCGACAAGTCCATACAATATTTCATATACATGACATATGCCTACAAGCCTCTAAGAGTACATACACATCATAAAGGCCGGGACAGGGCCCCACCATACCAATCAATACATGTCCAAATCATACTGACCAAATAGGCAACTCCGGAGCAAGTGGAGTGCACCAACACCTTTCTCTGAGTTGATAGCCTACTAGGAGGACTGTCAACATGTCTATCGGGACCTGCGGGCATGAAACGCAGCGTCCCCAGGCAAAAAGGGACGTCGGTACGAATAAAGTACCGAGTATGTAAGGCAGGAAAGCATAAATAAGAACAATATTGTAAAGTGAGATAAAGGAGATACAACCTGTAGCATCTGAGCGCCTCTGAGGGATACTAACATGAAATTCATGATACATATATATACATAAACTTTTAAAAACATACGCCTCTGTGGGCATCATCATCATCATCATATCGTACCCGGCCTCGAAAAGGAGTCGGTAAAAATGTACCCAGCCATCATAAGGCTTAGTAGTATCGTACTCGGCCACGTGGAGCTTGTTAAACCCAACTGATCAATGATTTCACAATAGGTGCCATACCCGGCCAACTATAGCGCGGATCGATAGAGTAAAATAGATAATATGTAATGCATGCTAGACTCATGGAATCACGTTCTAAACTTTTTGGAGTGACTTAAGGTCGTTGCACCTTCGATTAACATTATGGACATCCGTACCCTTAATATGAACCTCAATAGTATTCAAATATCATGAATACTTTCTTAGAATAACTTTATAAGGAAAGAACAACATGGACAACCTTAGTTTCTAGGAGTAGATCCGTTATGAATTAGCATATCATTTATGTTCATTTCACTTTAGATCATACCAAAAGAAATAAGTAAGTGCCTTAACATACCTTAACCATGTTGAGTCCTTAATAATTTCCAAGCAACTCTTCAAACAACTCAACTCAATCTATCATAGCATAAGGAGATTTAAAATCAGTGATGAGCAAAGACTAAGTCTGTAACTTAAGCTAGTAGCTCGTCTACGTAAATTCAGGCATCATCTCCCATGTAACAAGGTCCCCCTACAATACCATATACCAACAACAACAACCAAAGATATCCAATAACATATAATATCAATAACAAGACACCATATACCAATAACAAGTAACAACTACTTCACGACGAGCGACAAGCTTCGGTTGGAATCCGTATAACCCATATCATCCCTTATAGACTTCTTACATTAGCTTAATAGAATCATTAACATGACAATAAATTAATTCACCAATGATTCCATCCTTATACCATATATTTATAATAAAGGAAATAATCCACAACTCCAACTATCTTCGGTTAGCAACTTTATTCACTAGTTCATGTCTAGTCCAACCATTTAACTTAATCAAAATAAAGATAACCTTAAGAAACTTTAGGAAAACAATAAAAATAACTCCTACACTAGCTTCAAGTTGAAATCCAAGTTATATTTAGCTTACAACAGCCCTCAGTGGCAACACAACACCATAGAAGTGACTTAAGCTAATCCAAGTATTATCTTGTAGTCGATCATCATAAATACTTAACCAACATACAAGAAAGCTTAAGTACAATTAGTAGGCTGTTATACTCACCTTATCCAGTATCAACAACTTGAAATTTCAGCAAAATACAGCCCACAACTATCCTCAATGACAATACAACCTCAAAGAAGTGTTATTCTTCTAGAACTAACTTTTGATGTTGAAATATGGTGTAATCCATTTAAAATACTTGAAATAACCTAGGGTTGATATGAAAACCATGAGAGAGTATTTTACAGAACAAAACCACTTAAAAAAACCTCCCACACAATTTGAAACCACCAAAAAATCAGCAACAACAAGAAGAACAAGAAACTTACTAGCGCGATGGGAATCCCTACACTTGATTTGTGTTATTTTCCCTTTGGGTATTGGATCATGAGAGAAAATTGAGAGAGTGTTTTTAGGTGTCTAGGGTCTGAAGATACTGGAAATGAATGAGTTAAAACGGGGTTGAGGCGTCTTATATATATCAACATAACTAAACTGCCTATGTGGGCCCCATAGAGAGCTGCTTGGCACAGTATCGCTAAAATACGAATATCTCTCTACTCTGATGTCGTATAGATAAACGGTTTAATGAGTTGGAAACTATACTCATAGATATTCAATTTGGTAGGTAGATCATCCAATAATTCCAAGTATATTAGGATAAAAACGCAGTTATATTTGACCTAATGTTCAACACATTATGAATATAACTTGTAATGACCTTTGCCAACTTTTGTTCCACAACTTTCTTGACTTCAAAAAGTAGCACACGACTATCATACGACTAAAATAACTCATAGCATAACGTATTTATCATGATAAGAACCGTAGTCTCACGCTAAAGTACATGTTATACCATTCCAAACTTGTCGACTTTCGACGAAACTTATTTTCTTCAATTGGTTTAGCTTCTAAGCTTTCCAACCCTCTTGGTACTCGTTATTCATGATTTTAAATATTTGTAACCTCCAAGGTAACATGATTAACTTAATTTATATGCTTTCAAATATAATCTTATTTCTGAGCTTACATCAATTGACTTACGACGTACTCTCACGTACGAAAACATGGGGTGTAACCATTCAATTGTACGTTAGCATTGCGTTAACTTTTTGTTTCCTTAAACCCTCTTAATGATGCAATATTTATTGATGTGCTATAAGGAATATTTAAGGTCTATTTGGAAGTCATTATATAGCCTAGTAATTACCACGACCTATTTGTTTGTTATAGTAATATAATTATAGTGTAATCACATGTGTACTGTTTGGTTGCGCAAGTGTAATTATATAGTTACATTAATTTTAAATATAATGTCAACTATCAAAAACTAGTTTAGATTTAAAAAATTTACGACTTTATAAATAATAATAAATTTGACATTTAAATACATATTTTGTTTGAAAATATATTAATTATTAATCTTATATTTGTAACTAATATTTTAAAAATAATTGACATATAAGTTTCAAATTAATAATATTTTAATTTAATTAATTATATAAGCTGAAAGTACATATTTTGTAAGAACATCATGGACTGCATGCTTGATAAAAATATTAATATTTATAAATATACTGATATAACACTACTGAAATATTTTACAAAAAAAAAAATAATCTATCAAGTTTAACTGAAAATGAATGGCATGCAATTTGAGTTAACAAGACAATACTACCAAAGCAAACAAAATGAAACTAAGAAAACATAACTTAAATTCAAAATTCAAAAAATTAACATAATACTCTTATGTAAAATTACAACATAACATAAAATAAGTTTTAACATAATTTAAGTAAATATAATTCAAAATAAAGGGAAAACGTAAGTATGTAACCTCATTGAACAATGTGATTCTACTTTAATGACATCGCTCATAATATGCCAAGTTTATTAATGATTCATTATTTTTAATATTAGGGGATGTAATTTCACAACTAGAATCATAGCACAATTATGCTAAATAAATAAAATAAAAAAATAAAAGATATGAGCAACGACATAGAATCACAAAAATAAAGGTTAAACAAATGAGAATATTATTTAAATATAAAAAAATAATATATCATTTTAATAATTAAGTTTTCATAGAACCACATCCAATAACATAATTCAACTTTAATGAAATCACTCATTATAAGTCAAATTTATGGATAATTTATTCTTTCTAAGATTATGAGTTATATATATATTTTTAGAAAAATTAGAATAATAACAAAGCTTAATATAATAAAAATAAAGAAAAATAATCAAAAAAGAAACAAAATATGAGAATATGCAGAAACACGTGAAGTAAAGTTGAAAAAATGCGACATAAGAAAATAAAAGATAAATAATGTAAAAAAAATAATATTTGAATTTTTTATAAAGTTAAAATTAAATTAAATTAAAAAAACTAATAAAAATTAAAACTAAAAAGAAAAAAAAGAGATTGAAAGTATAACCTTGTAATTACATCATGTAATAAATAGCAATCCTAAGCTTCCCTTAAGAATTAGAGAGTACAATTACGCCTCCAAAACTTTATAACTAAAACTAATTGCATGTGGACTATTACACTCAAATCCAGTGACATGGTAGATTTCCAAACGGGCCCTTAAAAAAAGAGCAAATATCATTTATAGCCACTCGGACCAAACCTATAACATCCGGTAGCCCAAAACTACAATACACATTTTATAACTCAAAAATAATTCTAGTGGCTAGCCTAAAAGTACTACTTTTTGCTTCTTTCTTCAGCCATTCGAATTTTTCATTTTGAGATTCCTCGATTGAGCTCTTCAGTTTCTCGATTCTCTGTTTGATCACATTGCTCTCGTGAAGAAACTGGGATTTCTCTTACTCCAGTGCCGCTATCTTCTATTTCAGTGCAGAGGTTTTCGACGCAGCATCAAATGTTTCGTCGACGGCAATCTCCATCGGCTCATCGTCATAAACCACGTTGTTGGTAATGTTTTCATCCTCCATAGTCAAACCTGAAAATAGTAAGCAAAATTGTTGAAAATGGAGAATAAATAGAATTGCAGTTTACTTCAGCAGCCAAAAATACAAAAATTCTCCTCAGAATTTGAAAAAATAATCCGAAAATGAGTAGCTCTGCAACATCGCCGTGAAAGCAGCTTCTTCTCAAGTCCCTCAGCTCTAATTCCCATCTTAAGCATTCCACCTACTTTCAGCTCGTAAAATTCCTTTACTTTTGTTCCATTTTTTTCTTAATTTTATTAGAAAGAATTTATAAAACAATAAAAATTAGTTTTTTATGATCTAATTTTGCTTCTGGTATTGTTAGGCTACTGTTGGGTCCAGTGGCAGACCGTCTAATCGAATTGTTGTCTTCAAGTTTGTTTTTCAGCCTTTTAGGCTTATAATAATGCTAAATTCAGAGATTTCTTCATTTTCATTTTGGGTTTGTTGTTTTGTTTTTTGCAGAGGGTTTCAAGATGGTACTAACAAGATTCAAATTAATATATTAAATTATACAAAATTTATACATTGTAGAACAACCTATACATTGTGGATACACAAAAGTACTCGAGATACATTAATGATATATTACGGATACATTGCAAGATGCATGATACACCCTATATACAAATTTTATGCAATGTATATACTAAATAGACTGTCACTATATAAAAAATATACTAAAATGGACTATCATTATACAATTTATATACCTGTCACTATATAAAATATACACAAAATAGACTGTCACTATACAAAAATATACTAATTAAACTACCACTATACAACTTATAAACACTAGACTGTCATTGTACAAAATATATACAAAATAGACTGTCACTATACAAAATATATACTAAACAGACTGTCACTATATAAAATAAACTATTACTATATAAAAATATATAAAATAGACTGTTACTATATAAAAAATATATAAAATAGATATTTTGAGTTATTAGATATAATATATTTTGACCGAAGGACCATTTCATATAAATAAAAAAAGATAAGGTATTAAAATTTGGAGGGACTATAGAGGTAATTTTTCCTAAAAACAATGAATGTAGCTTATTCTTTTAGTAGAACTCTTTGCCAGGAAAGCTGTACTAGTATAAAGAATGAGATGGGACCGGGTTCACGTGTCAAATGTCGTAAGTGGTCCCCACGAACACAACTCTCTTGCTAGGTGTCTGTGTCGCACGTGCGTGGCCGACAGATGAAAAGTGCCATCCGTTTCATTGATGAGAGTAGTAGTAGTAGTAAAATGTAAAGGTAGGCCCCACTCCCACGCTTATCAGAGCTTGTGCTTTGTCCCTTTACTGTTAGAAATTGGCATCTCCTAAATTTTATTGGACAAAAATGAGCCCCTCCCTCCTCCCTCCTCAGTCCTCAAGTCAAGTCTCGGGAAATCAGAAAAAAAATAAAAAATATTGAGTAGGTCCTTTCTTTACGTGAGATGAGAATTCATTAATTGAAGCTCTCCAATATGTGTGTTTCGAGTTTATTTTGCCTTTAATTTTATTAATGAGCTATTCATCTAAATATTTATGATATTAATTATATAGAAAATGAATCTTAGCTCTAATTTAACCCAAAAACTAGTTCAAGAATTTATTGCCTAACACTATTATTATTATTATTATGTAAAGAGATAAAAGAACCAACCTCATCCCTGTTTGGACATATTTAGTTGAAATCGAAAAAACTAAATAGTTGAAGTTGAAGTTAAAAAGTTGCATTGGAAATTCAAATGTGTTTTTGACATGAATTCACTTGAAAAAAGTTGTACCACTTTTGGGCAAAAATTACTATTTCACTTAAAATATTCCTCAAATTCGTTTTTCAACTTCAAAATCTTTATTAAAACTGAAATAATGAACAAAATTATAAAGCATTATTTATTTGCAAATAATAAATGCTATGTCCAAACAATAAAATTACACACTTACAGTTTTCATTTTTAACTTACAAAGTTATGCAAAATGCATTTTATCTTGCACCTAGTTCACAAGTTTTAAGCTAAGCTTTCTAAAACACCGATACTAAATGCGTCCATTTATGAAATAATAATCCAATTTTTTCGGTTGAAACACTCTATGAATACACAATATGTTTATTCTGTACGGCCAATAAAATTCCATCACAGAAAATGAAGCCTACTAAATTATTCCATTCATTTAATTTATGCAGTAATATTTGATTTGATATAAAGTTTCAAATTTTATTTTAAAACTTATAATTTTAAATTGACTGTATTAATTACGTAATTATAAAAATTCATAATAAATTGAGAAGTTTAAAATTTAATTCCTTCAAATATAAAAGTATATTTTCTTTTGCACTCTCTAACTTACACCCCCCTTTTTTTTTTTATACCTTTTGAATGTTTTAAAATATTTAGTATTGTAATTTGCAATATTTTTTAATATAGTTTCTAAATATACAAAAAAATTAAAAATTTTATATCTAAATTAATGATCAAAATAAGAAATTTTAATTTTTTTAAAATTTAAAAAAATATTATTCTTCCTGGGACGAAGGAAGTATTAAATTGTGGAGTATAAAGTCAACAAAGGAGCATATTATTTTGTTGTGAAATATATGAAAAAGAGAAGAAAGCAGAGATAATTTAAGGCCGGCGCCAAGGTTTCCTAGATTCCAATAAAGAAAAGTTTCTCAGCATCGTGAAACTAATAAGCCTTTCCCCCTTCTTTGTGTCCCATTCCCACACTCACTTCCTCTTCGTAAAGAATCGTCGCCGGTGACAGAATGACGGCCGCCGGTGATAGAATGACGTCCGGCGGATCATCGGGGCGGTTGCCGACGTGGAAGGAGAGGGAAAACAATAAGAGAAGAGAGAGGAGAAGAAGAGCTATCGCAGCCAAAATATTTACTGGGCTACGAGCTCAAGGAAACTTCAAACTCCCCAAACACTGTGATAATAACGAGGTCTTGAAAGCTCTCTGTCTTGAAGCTGGTTGGGTCGTTGAAGATGATGGCACCACTTATCGCAAGGTCAGAACTTCATTTTTTTTTTTGGGGTCATTTTACTTCTGGGTTTATTGATTTATAATGTTAGATCTGTATTCCTGCAAAAAAATAAGTGGATCTGGTGATTAAACCTACGAAAAATTGAGTCTTGAATGGTCAAAGTTTGAGCAATTGCAATTGGATCTTGTGTATTTTTTTTAACTGTTTGATTTCAGGTTCTTAAAAAGGTTTAAAGATTCGATCTTTGTATGTCAGTTTGGTTTATTTGTTGGATCTTATGTTTTTGGTTGCGGATCCAGAATCTAAATTTGATGGTTTCTCATTGTACTTTCGATATTATGGATTCAAAGATTTTTGTTGACATTTTTGTGGCAAACTGGAAGAATATAAAAAATTCATACTGCTGACGCCAAATAGCTTGAGAATGAGGTGCATGTGTTGTTCTTTTGAAATTTGGATCTGAAATATTCTAGCTTTTTAGGAGTTTCTAAAGTGGTAATGAAGTTGGGAGGTTATGAGGAGATAACCTTTATATTTTCACCTTTTCTCATTTGATTCCTTATGTTTATGAATTGTTGCAATTTCTGGTCAGAGCTGAAGTCTCAGTGTTCTATGCTCGTATAGATTTAGAGCAGAACTGGACATGGAGTATTTCATATGACCGACCTCAACTAATTTTGAGATTGAACATAGTAGGTATCATATAGATTGGTCAAGTACTCGTAAAAAAGGAACCATTCCTCTCCTCAGCCATTTCGGATTAAGAATATAACAACTTCTCTAGCATCTGTCAATTTGTTCATCAAGTTTGCTACTTATATTAGAATAAATTACTGTTTTGTCCTTGAAGTTGTGAATGGATTCGTTGCTGAAGTATTACATATGATGAATGACTGCGGAAATGTAGTTCAACCGTCTACTCTGATTGGGATGCTAATTTC
Source organism: Nicotiana knightiana (assembly GCA_005239525.1). Classification (NCBI taxonomy): domain Eukaryota; kingdom Viridiplantae; phylum Streptophyta; class Magnoliopsida; order Solanales; family Solanaceae; genus Nicotiana; species Nicotiana knightiana. Next base: position 31,812 of record ML405790.1, on the reverse strand, counting down.
TTTTCCTGATAATTTCTTTAATTTCAGGGAAACAGGCCTCCCCCAATGGAAAATGGTGGTGCCTCAATGAATATCAGCACATGCTCATCGATTCAGCCGAGCCCAATGTCATCCTCTTACCCTAGTCCTGTACCTTCTTACCATGCCAGCCCAACATCATCCTCATTCCCTAGCCCCTCCCGTTGTGACGGAAACCCCCCATCATACATCCTCCCCTTTCTCCATAATCTAGCTTCCATTCCCTCTTCTCTCCCACCTCTTCGTATATCTAACAGTGCCCCTGTTACCCCACCTCTTTCTTCTCCTACCCGAGGCTCAAAGCCCAAACCTGTCTGGGAATCCCTCTCCGGTGTTCCATTGCATTCTTTCCACCACCCGCTTTTTGCTGCTTCTGCACCATCAAGTCCCACCCGCCGCCAATACTCCAAGCCTGCTACAATTCCAGAATGTGATGAGTCTGATGTCGCCTCAGTTGAGTCTGCACGCTGGGTCAGCTTCCAGACGGTGGCACCTTCAGCTGCTCCAACTTCGCCTACTTTTAACCTTGTAAAGCCTGTTCCTCAGCAGAATATTCTCTTAGATGCCTTAAGTGGCGGTGGTGCTTTTGGCTGGGCTGAAGCAGCTCAAAAGGGACATGGCTCTGAATTTAATTTTGAAAGCTGCAAAGTGATGGCATGGGAAGGTGAGAGAATACATGAAGTTGCTGTCGATGATTTAGAACTCACTCTTGGGAGTGGAAAGCCACGTGCTTAAGCTCTTAATAAAGAGATTATTTAGATAGAGGATAATGAAAATGGAGGTGCTTAATTATCTTTAAAGTCAAAAAAAGTAAACGGAGGAGCTTATTATATCTCGGAATCTGCAATGTTGCAGTTCGCATCAGAGGTATCACATCAATATAAGCCATATTGTGCCAGACTAATAGGATGTCATTGTAAATTCTCCCACTATACCTGAGATCTTAATGTTGAACATTGGGGGTTCTTGTTATCTCTATTGTACAGTTCTCTAATCAAGTGATCACTATATGAAGCTAACACGTTTATTGCCTTGATCGTGAGAGCAGCCTCCTTCGAGCTAGATGTATCCAGGAATTGTAAAGTCAAACCCAGGGAAGGAAGCAATGAAGTTACCCTCATTCCTTGTTTATTTTAGAGCTTCTCTTGCTGTAATGTATCTTAGTCATGAACTCATGGATCATGTGTGTTTGTATTTGGCTGGGTTTGCGAGTCCCTCATGTGACATTGTATCAGCGGGAGCTGGATTTATTATTTCTCGTGTAGACAGTGTGATGCAACATGGGGGATCACCTATCACATTAATTTTTAGTGTTAACTTACTGCATTACTAGATGTTTAATGTGAAGGGAACACTGAATTTTTGAGATTTTTTTTTTGCTGCTTTAGTTGATGGTCTTGTCTGTTAACCCTTCTTCCTCTAGTGAGTTTGAACTGACTTATTCTTGAGGTTGAAGCTGTGTCCTTGATGACAACTATGGGTTGTTTGGTTTGAAGACAAGTTATGTGTCGATTAGTTATGTTGGAATTAGTTATACTGGGATTAGTTAAGCTGCAATTAGTTATACTGATATTATTTCTTATTGACTGTTTGGTATGTTGTTTTAATCTTGAGATTACTAATTTTTACTGCTTTATCCTGGGATTACTATCTCATCCTTTTGCAGGTATAAATTTTTCCGGTACTACTTTTAATCTTGTGATAACTTGTGCCACGATTAATAACCAAATAAGGGATAAGGCGGTACTAAATTTTATTCTAGGATTATTTTTTACTTATCCATCATACCAAATGACCCTTATAGCTTGTTTGGATGGTTGTATATTATTTTATAATATTTTGTATTGTATTGTATTTTACTGTATCGTTTGATGTATATAATATTTGGATAGATTGTATTGTTTGTTGTCATTTTATGATGTCGTGCACCAACAATATGAAAAATAAATATGTAATATTATAATAAAAAAGTACTTTTAAACAGTTTTTGAGAAGCACGAATAATTATTCAAAATTTTTTTTTGAGAGTTTTTCGCCAAAAAGGATATAAATATGAAAGGGAACTCACTCGTGTAAGGAGATTCATTGGAGTTGAAAGGGACCCACTCATGATATTTGTTTCTTTCTGGGTCAAAATGAGCATGTTAGAACCAACATAGAAAAAAGGTCCCTCCCCACGTGCATTGTACTTTGTAGGGTATGCGACCATTGCCATGCTTTGTATCATATGATACAAATCGTTCTAATGACTTATTAAAACAGCTCATACTGTATACTGTTGATATGAAGTTATGAACCACTTTATGTCTCTTAATTGTACTTTTAGACTAGAACGGCCCCAACGTAGTATGAATTATAATTTTTTCTTTTTGTCCAAGAATTCCAGTGCCCATAGAATAGTGCTCTATCCTTAGAAATGACAAAAGACAATCGTATAAATAATAGGCTGGTACAACATATGCAAAAGAGGACGTAAAGACACTCTACTACTCTACTGCTATCTCGTACCTATTACAACCAGAAAATATTGGAAATGTGTCTAAAAGCACATCACAAGCACATTCTGATCCATCGTCAAGTATCAACTACATTGGCCAGCTCAGAAGTTATTCTTGAAACAACACAGAACAACATAAGAGCTTGTTTATTATCTACAAAAGACAAGCAAACACCAATCATAGAAATAAGGATAGTAGAGAAGCACTATCAAATATCCAATTATTTGTGGCAAAAATATAAAGTATAATATTGAGCAGTCGATCCCTAACACCCCGTAGGCATATGAATTTTATTAAAATTAACTTCATAAAATAATTTAAATGTTATTGGTCTAAATAAATATTATGGGCTAATATAATAAAATTATATATATAAGGCCGATATATATGAGTTAAATAAATAAGTTTTAATCCATTAGGATAGCCCATTTAATTGTGCTACAAGTGATGAACCTACTTCGTTAAGCCCAAGATGCCATCTTCCCACATGCCTAGTTTGGTGCCACGTGTCAAATGACGTGGCATGCCAAGTCAAACAAAAGAGCCAGTAGGATCGTGTCACATGTCAAAATGACAAGGCATGCCAAGACAAATTTCAAAGGCCAATGAAATCGCGCCACGTGTGCAAGTAACATGTTCTGGCCAATCAAACTCGGCCATGTCACACTTCGATTTGATTGGTGATCATACCCAACTATGCCTTATAAAAAGGACTAAGCGGACGTTGTAAATATAATCTGAGTATTTAGCCCAGAGTCTAATCCCACAAGGAACTAGCCTATCAATAACCGGTGTCAGACTCACGTAATTCTTCGTACTCAACTTCCCAAAGATAATGAGTAACAATTGTTGATGTTTCTACTGCCTATAACTGAATAAAATTAATTAAACTCAAAGCTAACTATGACGGAGTTGTAAACAATTAAGAGAAGGAGCTAAGATTGTTATTTCCACTGTTGATGGTATCCCTTCCTGTTGTGTTTCACAAAGTTATGCCTAATCGTCTCTATCAATCATGAGCACTCTTGTTACCGTAAATCTCTCACGAGTAATTACGATAATTTACTAGACGCACTCTCCCGAGTTATGCTAGCTAGCTTTTATTACAGCTCACTTAGATTGCACACAATATTTCGTTATCCCTAATCCCACCTTTAAACCCTCGGTTATGGATCCCTCATATACTTTGGGAGTGACGTTGTTCAAAAACTACCTAAATATGCACTCTCTCCCGAGTAATATATACTAAATAGGCACAACTAATTGAGGGCCCTTCAATCAACTACAACAAGAACTTAGTTGAACAAATAGAGATTAAATCGGACAAACTATATTAATATACCAAGAAGTTCATCCTTCAACAGGTTCCACCAAAACCTTAGACTAAATAAATTAGCTACTCATAATTGTGCTGATTATAACAACAAAAGAATTCATCATAAATGGGAAAAACACAAGGAAGAAAGATGAAACTTGATGCCCAATTGTCCTCCTTGTCTCTTGCCTCTCTTTTCCTTGAACAAGACCTTAAAACCTTCATATACCTTCTTTTGGGTGAGTTGGACCTTTTATAGGTTAAGTGGAATTGTCCCTAAGCTTCCAATTTTACCCCTGAAATAACGCTTGCGGAACTGGACTAGCGCGGCCGCGCTAAAGGCAATGTGTTCTATTTCTGACTGCTGGGCTAGCGCAGTCACGCTATGGCCGCGCTAATGGACTTCCAATCTGCCTATTGCACCTGGACTAGCACGACCGCGCTAATGGCGTATCATTCTTCCTTCGCATTTCTTCTTCCCCCTTTCACACACTCTTAACTCCAAAGGGTCTTTCTCGCTTTAATTTAGCTCCAAACACCATCCTAGGTTCTCATAAGCTCCACTTGCTCCTGCGAAACATAAAATCCACAATTAGAGCCATTTTAATATCATTTACCCTTCCTAGAACGGTGAAGCATAATGAAGTTGGAGTATAAATAGACGCTAAACTACATAAATCTAGCTTATTATCAACAGCCCACACTTAAATCATTGCTAGTCCTCGAGCAATCTACCCTACTCTACAAAGGTCCTTTCACTAAGAATTTCCCTAATGTGTCACACCACGAACATGTCACAAGAGTTGTGCCTAGTAGTGTAACATCTAAGCCTCAAGAGTCGACTCTCACGTGCTGTGCAATGTTCATACTTCCTCAATTTACTCTATACAGAGGTCAAGACTTACCTTTCCGTTATAAATCAAGTGCCCTCACATCACACAAGAGAGTAGTTCCACGAGTATAACATTAAGAACACATAGGAACTCAAATAGACAGAATTCACTCACTCTTAGAAAGAACATTCATATGCCACAAAGATGCACCATAGGCTTGCCCGTAGTGTACTACTCTACTAATCGAACCCATTCAGTCTAAGATCAATTAGGACATCATTTGGCTTTAATGTAGGCTAAGGGACGGGTAGGGTATATTTGGATATAGTGACTAATCTCCCTAAGCACTTTTAATACAATTACTTTTGCTCTAAGACCATACTGATGCCAGGCTAGACATTCTACCACACTTCTCTTATACTACCCCAAACTCCTTTCGGTGCAATAGTATCATATCACCACTTATCAAGGATTACATTTATTTATTCTTTTTTTTTTCTTTCAAAAACTCAACACCTTTCTTTCTATTTCTTTGATTCCACTCAACAACCAAACCTCCACCCCACACTTTGACTTTTACATATTCTATAACAGTTCAAGTGCTCATGGGAGGTAAAGGGTTCAAACCAATGGGCCATTCAAACAATTGGGTAAGGTTTGTAATGTGATTGCCAAAGAAACAGGCTTATAGGCTCAACATGGGTAACTACGATTTATCGAATTTAGGTGGATTTACTTTATAACTCTGGCTTACAAAGGAATGCCTATATCACTTCTAAGACTGACTAGAGCTACTATTTCACTTTGCAAACACACATGGCAAGTTCTAGGCATCAAATGTGGAGCATAGAATACAATGCAACACCCTCACACACATATGGCACATGACTCACTCCAGATTGGTTCATCAAGACACTCTCACCGAGTTTTCAAGTTAGTTACAAACATACAATTTAAGGCACTCTGCAAGGAGAAATAACTGAGCCTAAGCGTCACACTCTAGTGTCTATTATGTTAATGTGTAACCACGCTAAGGGATTCTTTTCCTATTTCAGCTCATTGCCCATAAGTATCCCTAACAACTAAAACCAAAACAAAATAAACAAAAACTACCTACACCCGGTTCAAGCAAAACTCTTGGAAAAGAATCGTGGCCCAAAGAAAAACCAAGAAGGAGTTACTACACTGCCTAAAAAAAATCTTTTTTTATTTTTTATTTTTTTTGTGTTCGACTTAGACCCTCAAGAACCCCGTCGAATGAGATCCATCGTCGGGACAAGTTGACTTAAATCATTGCAACAAGAACATACTTAAAACAACAAGAACAAAAGCAAACAAAATTCCAAAGAAAATAAAGGAAAACAACTAACAATGACATGCCTACATATATACATATACAATGAATTATTCCCCCACCCCACACTTAAAATGAAGACATGTCGTCATGGCAAGCGAAATAAAGAAAAGTAAGGTAGAGAAACTTCCTTGAAGGATCAATCCTGGTCAGAGACTGTCCTTGGGTCCAAACGACAAGCACGACCCAGGGCCCGTCGCCAGCCCATGATTTTTTTCTCTGATTTCACTTGTTGGGCAACTACTGCATCAACACGCGTACCTAAGTCGGCGACCGAGGTGCGCAGCCCAGCCATGTCCTGTTCCAGGGTGTCCAACCTATAACTCCGACGGGCTCTAGACGGGCCTACAACATCAGCAACCTGCTCATGAGTGGGCATTTCCTCTCCCATTTCTACTTGCTCGTCCTCCTCCTCCTCCTACTCCTCGTCATCGTCACCAGTCGCCACCGCGTCTTTTCCAGTGGTAACCTTGTCTGCTCGTAAGGCGTATTCTTTCGGCACTCTGCCATCTACCACCAAATTTCCTGGCACCCCTGCTGCAAGGCATAATCTAGTGATGAGAGAGGGAAAGAAGAAGCCATACCTCTTAACTTGGCAGCGAACCAACATCTCCTCGTGTATTAGCTTGGCCACGTCAAAGATGCGGCCCGTCATGAAGCACCAGATCAAACACGCATGAGGAACATTCACCTCCGAGGTGTTATTTGATGGGATCAGGTGGTTATTGATCAGATAGAGCCAACACTTCGCTTCAAAAGTGAGTGTCGACGAGTGAAACTTTTTCCCGTACTTATACCACTAAATCTCCTTTCCCGGGGCACAAAATGATCGGAAGGAATTCCGTCCACTGAGTGAAGCGTCGACCATACACCTTGTATCTGTCGTTCGTCTCCGCTACAGGACCTGGCAGCCGGTAAGCCCTCCGAATGGATTCCACAGAGGCGTCCACCGGCTTCTTCCTCACGGTTACCACATAATTCCTGTGCTCTGGCCTGTTTGCATAAAACTCTCTTACTACCATTGCATTTGCATCGTCTGGATCCTCAAAGAACACATCCAACCGATGCCGCATCAACTCATCGTACATCCTTGAGCAGTCACGCAGGAGGGAGTCTGTATCTATGCCACGTTCTGGTATTGCCACCTTCGATTCTTTTTCAGCAAACCGGTCCTGAGACTTAGCGGATACGAACTTGTTGCTATTGTAAGGCCGAGTATCCATGGACGCTCGTGCCCTTGATGATCCCTCTTGTCTTCCGGATGAAGATCCGGTGGCTTGACGTTTCCTGGATGGTGCCATTGTACCTGCAATAAGGACATCATCAACACAGCACAAACGACGTGACTCAACTGTGGTTACTCAGACTTCACCTCTACAATTGGTCACAATTATCATTTCCATTCACTGGGCATTTAAACAAACACTTGGTGGGATCAACGGAGCCCCCAATTAGTCAAGTTGAAACCCAATTACCACAACAGTTTCCCCAAATTCACCCAACTAAATCAGAAGATCCAACTCCCCAAATATCACCACCCACAGGCACTAACTATACATTACAATTACTTCTTAAGTAAACAAGAAGAAAAACTACTACCTACAACAAATTAAAAAGAAAACCTAACAAAAATAAAAAAAATTAGCAAAGAAAAAACATACCTATGGTGTGAGAAGTGAAGAAGTGGGTAGGGGTTTCAGTGAGCACAGGACTCGAGAAAACTTAGGGGAGGAGCTGGAGGCGTGTGTGCGTGCTTGGGTTTGGGGGGGAAAGGAGTTGAAGAAAAAGAGTTTTTTTAGAAGAAGAAGAGTTTTCCAGAAGAAGATGAGTTATTTCAGGAGGAAGGGGGGTTAGGGTTGGATAAGTAAGAAATAAAAAATTAAAGGCAAAGTAAAAAAAAAAAATTGACCAACCACTCCCGCGGCGTCACTAGCGCGTTCATAGCGGGGTCGTGCTAGGTAAAACAGACTACAGGGCAATAAGCGCGGCTACTAGCGCGCCCATGCTAGTGGCTTTGAGACGAGGCAGAGTGGAGGTTGTTTAGCGCAGTCATAGCGTGTTCACTAGCATGCCCGCGCTACCCAAGACAGAATGGAGGCCGATTAGCGCGGCCGCGCTACCCTCAGGCCTCGCAACTTTTCACTTTTCTTGGTGTAGCCGGATTTCTCCCTCGCCTAAGCTCACCTGCATGTGTTAGTGTTTACAACAATTACACTATAATAACAATACTACTCATTGGTTTGCCTCCCAACCAGCGCCTTATTTAATGTCGTGGCACGACTTACAACAAGTCAATGGGTTGCCTCCCATGCAGCGCTTGATTTAACATCATGGCACGACGCAGATGAGCGCATTTAAGGGTCGCTCGACCTCTGCAATTCAGTCAGATGTATCACAGACACTTCTCATCCATGCCCACATATGGTTTCAATCTATGCCCATTAACTCTGAAGGTGTGGGAATCTTTTTCTGAAGCAATCCCTATGGCACCTGAGGGAAGCACTTCGACCACACAAAATGGTCCCGACCATCGGGACTTTATTTTACCCGAAAATAGCCTTAATCTTGAGTTATAAAGCAGTACCATATCTCCGGGTTTGAAGTTTCGCTCCACAATGTTCTTATCGTGCAACCTCTTCATTCTTTCCTTGTACAACCTCATGCTCTCGAAGCAAGATACCTGAATTCATCTAGCTCATGCAGTTCAGTGACTCTATTTGTGCCCGCAACCTCAAGATCCAGATTTAACTGTTTGAATGCCCACCAAGCTCTATGTTCCAGTTCTACCGGCAGGTGACAGGCCTTCCCGAACACCAACTTGTATGGTGACATACCAATTGGTGTTTTGAAAGCTGTTCAGTAGCCCAGAGTGCATCATCTAGATTCTTCGCCCAATCAGTTCTATTGGAGTTCACAGTCTTAGTTAGCACACTCTTGATTTATCTATTTGACACTTCAACCTGTCCACTGGTATGAGGATGGTAAGGGGTTGCCACCTTGTGGCGCACATCGTACTTTGCTAGCAATTTCTCGAAGGCACGATTGCAGAAATGAGTGCCTCCGTCACTGATGATGGCCCTCGGGATCCCAAAACGGGTGAATAAATTCTTCTTCAAAAACCCCACCACCACCCTTGCATCATTGGTGGGGAGTGCTGGAACTTCCACCCATTTGGACACATAATCTACAACAACAAGTATGTACTTATTACCGTAGGAGTTGACGAAGGGACCCATGAAGTCTATCCCCCATACATCGAACACCTCAACCTCTTGAATTGGGTTCATGGGCATCTTATGGCGACGGGAAATGTTCCCCGTCCTCTGACATTCATCACAGCCCTTCACCCGTTGATGTGCATCCTTGAACACAGTTGGCCTGTAGAACCCGACTTCTAGAACTTTAGCTGCCGTTCTGACTCCTCCAAAATGGCCGGCATATGATGATGCGTAACATGCCTACAAAATAGAAGATTTTTCTATCTCGGGGATGCACCTCCGGATCATATTGTCAATACAAATTCTAAACAGATAAGGTTCATCCCAGTAATACGTGCGGCAATCACGGTAAAACTTTTTCTTTTGCACAGATGAGAGTTCATAGGGATCTATACCACTTGCAAGGTAATTTTCAATGTCTGCATACCATGGAACTTCCTCCAGGCTTGTGGTGAGTAGCTGCTTGTCTGGAAAGGTTTCCAGAATATCCTCTGCCTCAACTACATTTTCAGCTCCTTCAAGTCGCGACAAATGATCCGCGACTTGGCTCTCTGTGCCCTTACGGTCACAGATCTCCAGGTCGAATTCTTGCAGTAGCAGCACCCAACGAATCAGGCGCGGCTTGGACTCCTTCTTTTCAATCAAGTACCTGAGAGCAGCATGATCAGTGTAAATAATAACCTTAGAGCCAATCAGGTATGATCTGAACTTGTCGAAAGCGAACACCACCGCCAACATCTCTTTTTTGGTCACATTGTAGTTCAGTTGAGCTCCACTCAACGTCCTACTTGCGTAGTAAATTGGGTGCATTATCTTTTCCTTCCGCTGTCCTAGCACCGCTCCCACTGCGTAGTCACTGGCATCACACATGAGCTCGAATGGTTGCTCCCAGTCGGGCGCAAGAATGATGGGTGCCGTGACTAACTTCTTCTTCAACTCCTCAAATGCAACCCTGCAATCATCAGAAAACACAAAAGGGTTATCTTTTTCTAGCAACTTACACAGGGGTTGGAAATTTTAGAGAAGTCTCTGATGAATCGCCGGTAGAAACCGGCATGCCCGAGGAAGCTCCTTATTGCTTTGACTGAAGTGGGAGGTGGAAGCTTTTCTATCACATCAATTTTGCACGTTCCACCTCGATTCCCTTGTCTTGATACCAGGTGTACCAAGACTATACCCTCTTGTACCATGAAATGACACTTTTCCCAATTAAGTACAAGGTTAGTCTCAATACACCTCTTCAGCACTCGAGTCAGATTTGCTAGGCACTCATCGAATGAGTTTCCCACCACTGAGAAATCATCCATGAACACCTCCATTTATATCCTCGACCATGTCAGTGAATATGGCCATCATGCACCTTTGGAATGTGGCGGGTGCATTGCATAGGCCAAAAGGCATCCTTCTGAAGGCAAAAATCCCATATGGACATGTGAATGAGGTCTTTTCTCTGTCTTCTGGAGCAATGGAGATTTGGTTGTACCCCAAGTACCCTTCCAGAAAACAGAAGTGAGACCTCCCTGCCAGTCTATCAAGCATCTGATCGATGAAGGGAAGTGGGAAGTGGTCTTTCCGGGTGGCTAGATTTAATTTCCTGTAGTCCATGCAAATTCTCCAGCCTGTGACGGTTCTTGTAGATATCAACTCATTGTTGTCATTTTTTATAACCGTCATGCACCCTTCTTAGGTACACATTGCACTGGGCTAACCCAGTTGCTGTCAGAGATGGGGAAAATGATTCCCGCATCCAACCACTTAATAATTTCCTTCTTCACCACTTCCTTCATGTTGGGGTTCAATCGCCTTTGGTGTCCCCTGGAAGGTTTGTTCCCCTCTTTTAGCAGAATTTTGTGCATACAATATGCCGAGCTGATCCCCTTAATGTCCGCCATGGTCCACCCAATGGCAGTCTTACACTCTGTGAGTACCTGTAAAAGCTGTTGTGCCTGCACATCTAACAAACTAGATGAGATAATAACAGGTAATGTGGAGTTAGGTCCTAGAAACACGTACCTGAGATGGGCTGGCAGTGGCTTTAATTCCAGCTTTGTGGTTCTTCTACAGACGGCTTGGCTGGCGGAGTCTCTCTCTTTTCAAAGTGCAGGCTCAAATTCAAGTGATCTATACCACACGCCTTTGCCCTCAAGAGCCAATACCCATTCTGCCAATTCTTCCCCATTCACCTCATCCAAATTCATAAGACATGCAACAAGGGGGTCCCCAATAGTCAGGGACTCATCCTCCTCCTCCAGGATTACATCCACGATATCAATAAGAGAACAATTGCCGAATTCACTTGGTCGCCTCATGGATTTCTGCATGTTGAATGTTATCTCCTCGTCGTTCAACCTCATATTGAGCTCCCCAGTTTCACAATCAATGAGAGCTCTCCCTGTGGCCAAGAACGGCCTTCCCAAAATTATGGGAGTCTCTTCATCCACTCTACAGTCCAGGATCACAAAATCTGCAGGGAACACAAACTTCCCTACCTGCACCAATGCGTCATAAAGAATGCCTGACGGTCTTTTTACCGTCCTGTCTGCCAGCTGCAACAACATGGATGTCGGTATAGCTCTACCAATTCCCAACCTATTGTAGATGGTCAGGGGCATAAGATTAATGCTGGCCCTTAAATCACAGAGTGCCTTGGCAAAGTCAAAGTTACCAATGGTGCAGGGAATTGTGAAACATCCTGGATCAGACAACTTTTCAGCAATTGGTCTGGTCACAACGGCATTGCAGGTCTGAGTAAGAGTCATTGTGGTCAAGTCTTGGTAGTCGAATTTTTGGGACATGTCCTTCATCATTTTGGCATAACCAGGCATCTCCTTCAAGGCATCAATAAAAGGAATATTTACCTGTATTTGTTTCAACATCTCCAAGAATTTCTTATACTGCTAATCTTTCTGATACTTGGCCAACCTCTATGGGAATGGTGCTGGAGGTCTCTTCTTCCCGGTGATTTGGGCTCTTTCTTTGTTAGACACTACCTCTATTACCGGTTCCTGTGCTGTCTCAGCTTCTTTCTCAGCCTCGATCTGTGTTGGTTTCTCCCTGGGCAGGCTGCACTGTCACCTCAGTCAGTCTTGCTGAATCATCAATTTCAATAGGCACTGGTACAAATGTCTCATCCTGTCTGCTTTCTCGAGCCCTTTCTTGCTCCAAGTCTAAGTCTCTGCCATTGCGTAGACTCACTGCCATTAGCTGCTTTGGACCTGATCCTTTGGATTTACCTGAGTATCTGCAAGCAATGTCCCATGAGGACGATTATTCAAAGAAATCGAGATATGGACCATTTGAACTTCAATATTCTTTATGGCTGACTCATGTGCATCTACTCTTTCACTCATTTCGCAGTTGACCCAATAACCTGCTGCATCATTGCTTCGAGTCTAACAAACCCGTTTTCCTGTCTCCCCTCATGCTATTGTTGAGGAGGGTGATAAGCCTGTTGCTGATTCTGATTATTGTACCCCTGTGACCTTTGGTAGGGCGTCACATTACCGTGAGGTCGCATGGCTACCATATTTCCATTGTTATGTTGTGGCTGGACTGGCATGTATGGCTGATTCTGTTGGCCCCAATTATGACCACTCTGTCTCTGGCCCCCATAGTTAGACACATAGTTCATGTTCTCAGGGTAGTAAAGATTATCATATTCAACATTCCACTGAATAACAAGTGGATGACTAATGCAAGATGTGCATAAGCCCCCATTGGTTGTATCCACAATATGCACCTGCTGCTTCTGCCCTGACTTTTTTTTTTTTACCTTTTTAGTGAGTATGCTCATTTGTGTCATTAAAGTGGCCATATTTTCAGAAAGAGTGTTGGATGGATCTAAGGCCACTGAGTGAACTACTGGAGTGATGGGTGCATTCCTGGCTGTCCACCCCGAATTCTGTTCCATTTTATCAAGCATAATCTGGCTTTCTCTCCATGATTTGCTCAAGAATGCTCCACCAGCTGAAGCATCAACATTTGCCTTCACACTATCTGCCAGACCCATGTAAAACCGCTGCCCCAACATCTGCTCTGGAATATTGTGGTGTGGACATATAACCAACATTCCTTTAAATTGTTCCCATGTTTCCCGCAATGTTTCTGTTGGTTTCTGTCTGAAGCTCAAGATCTCATCAATTTGATGAGCTGTCTTGTTGGGTGGATGGAACTTGTTCACAAATTGCTTGACTAGCTCCTCCCATGTAGTAATGGAATTGATGGGGAGTGAGTTTAGCCAAGTCCGGGATTCTCCTGTCACTGAGAATGGAAACAACAACAACTTTATTGCTTCCTGAGTTACGTTTGGCTGCCTTTGAGTTTTGCAAATCGACAGGAAATTCTTCAAATGCTGTTTGGGATCCTCAATGTATGACCCCGAAAATAGTCCCTTGTTCTGCAACAAGTGCAGCATGTTGTTTATGATTTGAAAAGATTCAGCTTGTATCTGCGGGACAACTATCGCTGTGGACAAATTCTCCGCCGTGGGTTGTGCCCAGTCATATAAAGGTGCCTCTGGCACAGGAGGTGCCACTACCTGCGCAGCCGGGTCTGCCACGTTGTCCCCATTGTTGTTCTTGTTGCTTACCAGATCTGCCATGTCTGGTTCAAGTTGTTCAATTGATGGTTGTTGTTTGCTTTTTCGGTTGGCCCGATTCAAGGCCTTGAAAACTTTCTCGGGGTATGATAAGGCTTCAAACACTCCACCAGTTCTCGATGAGTTTCTAGGCATGCACCTGTACAACCAAGTTAGCAAACGTTAAAATTTCAATGTATGGATGAAAATGAAGAAAATTGACTACACTAAGAATTTTGTATTTCTTCCAATTGTAATTGGTAACATTGTTAATTCCCCGATAACAACGCCAAAATTTACTCACGCCCAACTATGCCTTATAAAAAGGACTAAGCGGACGTTGTAAATATAATCTGAGTATTTAGCCCAGAGTCGAATCCCACAAGGAATTAACCTATCAATTACCGGTGTCAGACTCACTTAATTCTTTGTACTCTCAACTTCCCAAAGATTATGAATAACAATTGTTGATGTTTCTACTACCTATAACTGAATAAAATTAATTAAACTAAAAACTAACTATGACGGAGTTGTAAACAATTAAGAGAAGGAGCTAAGGTTGTGATTTCCCCTGTTGATGGTATCCCTTCCTGTTGTGTTCCATAAAGTTATGCCTAATCGTCTCTATCAATCATGAGCACTCTTGTTACCGTAAATCTCTCCCGAGTAATTACGATAATTTACTAGACGCACTCTCCCGAGTTACACTTAGCTAGCTTTTATTACATCTCACTTAGATTGCACCCAAGGTTTCGTTATACCTAATCCCACCTTTAAACCCTCGGTTATGGATCCCTCCTATACTTTGGGAGTGATGTTGTTCAACAACTACCTAAATATGCACTCTCTCCCGAGTAATACATACTAAATAGGCACAGCTAATTGAGGGCCCTTCAATCAACTACAACAAGAACTTAGTTGAACAAATAGAGATTAAACCGGGCAAACTATATTAATATAACAAGAATTTCATCCTTCAACAGGTTCCACCAAAACCTTAGACTAAATAAATTAGTTACTCATAATTGTGCTGATAATAACAACAAGAGAATTCATCATAAATGGGAAAAACACAAAGAAGAAAGATGAAACTTGATTCCCAATTGTCCTCCTTTCCTCTTGCCTCTCTTTTCCTTGAACAAGACCTTAAAACCTTCATATACCTTCTTTTAGGCGAGCTGGGCCTTTTATAGGTTAAGTGGAATTGTCCCCAAGCTTCCAATTTTATCCCTGAAATAACGAATGCGGAACTGGACTAGCGCGGCCCCGCTACTGGCCGCGCTAAAGGCAATGTGTTCTGTTTCTGACTGCTGGGCTAGCGCGGTTGCGTTATGGCCGCACTAATGGCCTTCCAATCTACCTATTGCACCTGGACTAGCACGGACACGCTAATGGCGTATCATTCTGCCTTCGCATTTCTTATTCCTCCTTTCACACGCTCTTAACTCCAAGGGGTCTTTCTCACTTTAATTTAGATCCAAACACCATCCTAGGTTCTCATAAGCACCACTTGCTCCTGGGAAATATAAAATCCACAATTAGAGTTATTTTAACATCATTTACCCTTCCTAGAACAGTAAAGCATAATGAAGTTGGAGTATAAATAGATGCTAAACTATATAAATCTAGCTTATTATCAATTGGTCAGAAAGAGTTTATTCTTATCATAACTCTTCTCTCCTACAACTATAAATAGGGGTCTTCACAACCCATAAAAGACACCAGAAGTTATAACAAGAAGCAAGAGAGAGCTTGTGGATCAAACGCCGCAAATTTCTCTACAAGTTTCAAGCTTCAAGCAATCAAATTCAAGCTCAAGCTCAAGAACAAAGAACAAATCAAGGTCAAGTTCAAGAAATCAAACTCAAGAACAAGATCATTGTTCGTGGCAACAACTATATATTCAAGATCAAGCTCAAAGGCCCTTGATTTTATTTACTATTGGAAAGAAGAATCAGAGGACTCATAGAGATTGTAAACTCAAATATTTGAAATAAAATACTACGATTGTTGCAATATTTTTTGGCTGGATTTTATTTTCTCGATGCAATTTATTGTCTATAAATTCTGGCACATCCAGTGGGACGATCTCTACCTCCCATCTCTTATTTTCCAAGTTCAAGAACAAGATCTAACAATTCGACCATGGAAGAACAACTTGCAAATTTGATCAAAGAACTTGAGAAGTCGACCAAGTATATGGAGGATCGAGATACTCGCCTTGAAAAGTTAGCAAGTGAGATCGAGAGCTTAGCAGAAGCAAAATCAATTCAAGAACTCGTGGAGCTTTCCAAAGATAAAGAAGGGGGAGAATCCACTGCGAGGCAAATGATCGTGGTCAAAGAGATCCAAGTTTCTTCAGAAGGTCTAATTCATGCTGATCAATTGAAGGACTTCATTACGGGGACAATTGAAAATAAAATTGATCCTCCGATTAAATCTTCTCTCGCATATACAAAGTCATACACACAATAGATTGATAACTTGAAGATGTCTACTGAATATCAACCTCCAAAGCTTCAACAATTTAATGGAAAAGGAAATCCCAAGCAACATGTGGCGCATTTCGTCGAGACATGCAACAACGCTGAGACTTATGGTGATCATGTTGTCAAACAATTTGTTCGTTCTCTCAAAGATAATGCATTCAATTGGTACACAGATCTCGAACCTGGTTCTATCGATAATTGGGAGCAGTTGGAGCAAGAGTTTCTCAATCATTTCTATATCACAAGACGCATCGTAAGCATGAAAAAATCAACTCCGACCATAGTCATTACCATGATAAATCCTTCGGAACTCAGTAACACATAATCAAGTAATCAGAACCAATCGCCTCTAACTCAAATGAGTCACGCAGACCTCCAACCCCAAAGTAACTCAATCCGATATAACCGCCCTGAAGGAACTTCCTGGGAACCCGAAGCCATTTCTTGCGTCACCCCAACATTGACATGTAATCCTTTCTTGACAAGGAGACACCGCAGATCCAATACCATTCGCTTCCATTTTCAAGCCTGTCCATAGACAAATTCAAAAGTCCTTAAAGGCTACATAAGACCTGAAACTTGCCACAACCTTCTCGATAACCACTCATCTTACTCTGATCTTCAATACATAGCTAATACACATCGAGCAACCCGTGCTTCACCAGCATATGCCCATTCAAAGCCATAACCAAGCAATCTCTCCGCCAGGATACTGATACGGCCCATGATCCTACAATCAGGTCGTCCTTAACAGACTCCACCACTTAGCTCGAAGCCATAGGACATCTCATCAGCACCTCAGAGTACCATATCTTCACAACATGCCCCGATCCCGCACGCTATTTAGCTAAATACTTCAAAAATTCATTCAATACTGATTACTGAACACCCTGAAGACTCTGCCAAACGCTTACCCATCATTGCAATAGTCAAACAACTTCCCCAAATGCTCTAAAATGATAAGATATGCACTCCACCGAATGGAAACTTCATACGAGACACACGATCTGAACTCATCATGCAGGAGCTGGCCCACCGGTTTACTCAAATGGACACCTTGCCATGAACCACCTTAATCACAATAGCCTGGCCACCAACCAATCTTCCCAAGTTTGTGCTTACCAACCAGACATATGAAACCGCCTCATACCACAAATGAACGATTAGAAGATTTAACACAGCATCCGCTTTTGAGGCTAGACAACACATTGTGATGGTAGTCATGCATCTATAGCTCGTCTTAATCTATATGCAGCATCACCGATCATCGACATATAATGAATACTGAGCGTACAACATCACATACGAGCGATCGGGAGGAGTCAAAGTCGTAGACTTCAAGATGAAACAAGGCCGCACGATAAGGAAAGAAGAAACGAAAATTCTTCCTAAATGCCATGTATCCCCCCAAAGATAGGTATGGACGTCATCATACTGATCCGCAGGACTCTACTAGACACTTTCTCATGACCCGTAGAACCTACGAACCTAGTGCTCCGATACCACCTTGTCACTACCCAAAAATCACAAGTTGTGATGACACCTAACTCAACCCGCTAGGTAAGCACTCTAACAGAAATACAACTCAACTGAGATTATAAGAGAATAGAGAATAGATAATTGAGCATTTACAAATTTACCCAAGACCTGATAGTACGAATCACGAGCTTTTAAGACTTGAGATTTCAAAGCTGACATAAATAAATACACGTTCTGGTTGAAGGTTACATAAACAAATTAGCAACAACCTAAGATACTAAGGACAAGTGACAGATATATCTAAAACGCACGAACATCTTCCGAATCAGCACCCGACGTCACCAGCATCTCTGCTCCAAAAATCTATACACATCATACAGAAGTGTAGTATCAGTACAACATACCCTATGTACTGGTAAGTATTTTGTCTAACCTCGTCGAGGTAGTGACGGGGCTTTTAGTTGAAATGTGCTATTTTTTATAACCTGTCCATTAGACTAACAGTATAGGCAGTTCAAAACATAATAGACAAAAGTACCGTATACAACTCTATGAGACAGTCCACAATTACTAGCAGGAATTACAGTTGAAGATTCACAACCTTTCTCGGTATAAGAAGTGTATCCAAGATATCAAGTCAGATGGCACGGTAACACCCTTCGTGCTTCTATCTCATCCTTACCATATATAAATAAATTTATGTGACAAATCAATTAGCACGGCAACACCCTTCGTGCGTTAAAATAATCTTTCAAATGTACGTATAACATAACCAACAAGATGACAGAAACACAATAACATGAATTACAAAGTAGGAATAATGCAAGTATCAACGATGGACAAGGATATACATTTGGGAAACAGTAAAGGACTAAACGTAAATCACGTGAGTAATAACAACAATTGGAAAGCAAGGGATTTCGACGTCAATTACTAGCATATTGGAGACTAAGTGCAAATATAACAAATAAGAAGGAAACACATGATCTTTACAAGATAACATGTAAGGGCATGAATGACTAACATGGTGGAATGCTTATACAAAAGTGCGATAGAATAGATATGACATGGGTATACTTTTAAAAGCAGGAAGTAGGCATGGCATATGCAACTTAAGCAAGTAAGAGACACGGACAACACAAAAACAATTGATATAGAGGTCAAGTATGGGACAGTAACAACATGTCACACAAAATATATAATTGCGACAATAACAGCTCAAGGTAAAGGCAGAAATGTATACACAGAAACAAATATCACATTATAATGCATGTCCCTCATCCTCACCTGCACGGAAACACCCTTCGTGACATGACCTTACAATATTAAAAGCATAACAATATAAATGAAATGGCACGGCATCACCGCTCGCGACTTACACTCTTTCCTCACATGATAATGTATATAAAATGGCACGGAATCACCCTTCGTGATTTACACTCTTCCTCACATGATAATGTATATGAAATGACACGGAATCACCCTTCGTGCTTTATGATATTCCTCACATGATAACGTATATGAAATGCACAACATCACCCTTCGGGCTTTACACTCTTCCTCTCCAAGCATATGATATCAATAAAATGACAAGGCAGGAAGTATAAATAACATCGAGGAGAGTGTTCAAACGATTATTCCAACAAATTCTCAATCACGGAATTTCTAAGCCAACAATGATTTATTAAACCCTCAAGGGCCGTATAATTCAAGTACTTCCACAAATCTCAATATTATCAGCAACACAAGTATATAATCCAGCATTTCAAAATATCGGTCGTAGCAATGTAGTAGTGATTACGCATAGAGATGACAAAACTAGACACATCAATATATTCTTAGAGTTCTATCAAATTTGATCAAGTTATATTAGTCTAAGTCTTGGTTTCTAACATTTTATATTATGTTCTTAATATATGTAAATCAAATGAGGCATGAAGCAAGGAAGTTATGTAATTCTACAAGACATAATTATAGCATAATCTACTCCCGAGCATGATTAACCCCGATACATACATATCCGCTCATCACCTCATATATGTATTACCCCTGCATGTAGGAAACAATGACAAATAGGAGGAAAAATTTCCTCAATAAAGTTAGGAAAAATTGTTACCTCGAACAAGCAAATTTCAATACCGAGCAAGCCAAGCGATGCTCAAAAATGCCATCACGCGCGTAGTGACCTCTGAACGGCTCAAAACTAGCCAAAAGCAACTCAAATACATCAAATAAAGCCCAAGAAAACAATTCCAAATGATAAAATCGAATCCTAAATCAAATCCCAAATCCGGCCAAAAATCACACCCGGACCCACACCTCGGAACCCGACAAAACTCACAAAATCCGACAACCCATTCAATTACGAATCCAACCATACTAGTTTCACTCAATTCCGACTCCAAATCGATGGTCAAAACTAAAAAAATTATATTATAAAACTTTGGGCCAAACCCCCCAATTTCCTCTTTAAAATTCATCAACCAAAAACTAAAATCGAAGATAGATCCGTGGAATATAACAAAAACCTAGTAGAGAACACTTACCCCAATTCATATTGTAAATACCTAATTTTTATATGCTTTTAATTCTCCTAGAAATACTAGTATTTGGATGATTTTTAGTTGTTTGTGCATTTGTTGTTCCATTCCTTCATTAAAAATACCATAAATATTTTTACCTTTTATTTGTACATTTTAGTTCTGCATCTTTAAATTATATATACCAAAAAAATTTTCTTTCTACTTGTACATTTTCTTTAGGATTAAATAATATCCTAGTATAATTAGGGGTTTGAGGGATTGGATTAATGCCTATTTCAAATAGTTATGCACAAATCAGGCCCAATTTTCGAGCCCAATTCGGTCATACCCGGTCCATTAGGTGGCTGGCCAAGAACGAGCTCAAAACGACGTAATTTTTCCCTGAAACTACGTCGTTTCACTTAAGTAAAACCAAGACTCAATCTCACCCATCCATTCCCTCATGATCTGACGGTCCTTATCTATCTCCCACCCAGGTATATAAAGCCTAAAATCCCCAAAAATTTGTCCCATTTCTCTTATTACTCTCCCCCTTTCTTCTTCTTCTCTCTTCTCTTTTCTTCTCTCTGACCGCTCCCCCACTGTCACCGCCGGAAATCGCCCACCGGCGGTGACCGTCGTCCAAACCACCCCAAAAGTTTACAATCTCTTCCTCTCAACCTCCTCTCCATGAATCCAAACCCCAAATCCTTTAAATCCCTCTCAATCCCCGTAAATCTAATCCTAACCGAAACCCTAGTCGCCCCTCACCACCCCAAACTCCAAAAGTTTCCCACCACGTCTCCTCTCACTCTCCTCTTCTCCGTTCCATGCCTCAAAACCTCAAAACCCCTCCAAAATCCGGCCAAACTTCGGCCGAATCTGGCCAGTAGCCCCCACTACCGTCTCTCCACCACCAAGTGCCCGAGCCGTTGTTTGTATTGCATAGACACGACCTGGGAACGACCCTTTCTAGGCGACATAATGTTGAAATCACTAGTCGGACCCTCAAATCGGTGGGCCTAACGTCTGCCGCTTAGAAAAGTTCGTTCGAAGGTCGCTTGTCATTATTTGTCACTACTCGCGTCGTCCTTGAGATTTATGGACAGTTTTGCATGTCCTCGATTGGTATAAACCTTCCTTTTTATCTTTTCTAATTTTTTCTTTTTGCTTTTGTAATTAGTATTAGTTTTAAGATTTAATTTCCATTCATGTTATTGTTATTTGTGTGTAATTGATCTAGGGTAGGATCGGTTTTCAATTGCATATTATTTTATAAATGTGAATTTTTAGTTCTTCGACCTAACCGGTCGGGTAGTTCGTTATTGTCTGTTAGTTCTCTTTTTCGGTTCTTCTACCTAGCCGGTAGACTATTTTGTGTGAATTTGTTAAGTTTGAGCTTTCAGTTCTTCGACCTAGCCGGTCGAGTAGTTCGTTGTTGTTTGTTAGTTCTGACTTTTGGTTCTTCGACCTAGTCGGTCGACTATTTTGTATAGATTTGTTAAGTTTGAATTTTCAGTTCTTCGACCTAGTCGGTCGAAAGTTAAGTCTTTATGTTAAGTTCATGAAAAACCAAAAAAAGATTAATTGAATTGTTTATATAGTTAGTCGTATTTTTAGTTGTTATTAATCATGATAGTTTAGCCATGTTCGTTTAATTTCTGTTTCGAGCATTCGCTTGTAAAATTCAGTGGTTGTTCCATGTTAGTTTTCACAAATCGAATTTATCTACTCTAGTTTATTTGAATATTTAGCTCGATTACAATCAAGTCTTGTTTCTGTTTTGCTAGTTCTTAGTTGGTTTAGGTTTGAGTATATAAGCTGAATTTCAGTCATGTGTTGAAAAAAAGAGAGTACTTGAGTGTAGGGTCCGTGTTTGGTTACTTTCACTGATGCGGACTGTTTTGGAGTATAATACTCCAAAAATCTGTCCATAGTTGGTAAAGCGAACTGTTCATTGGACATATTTATGGTTTTGGATAGATTTTTGGTCAAAAGTCTACCATTTTGGATAGATTTTTGGTTAAACAAATCTGTCCCCAAGAGTCCTTCTCCTCCCCTATTAAGGTGAGGTCTTTACACACTCTATGACATACTTGGAGAACATCTTGGTTGTTTGAATACACAAAAAACATAAAAATTTCAGCAGCTGAACACATAAAGAATAAGCTAAAAATCGTGAGTTTTTGGTTGAGTCTTAGAGTGCAAAATCTTTTAGAAACATATAAGAGTCTTAGAGTTTGATTTTGAGTTCACTCTCTTAAAGAATAACTAGTTTTAGTGAGATTTGTGGACTGTTTTGTAACGATCCGGCCGGTCGTTCCATGAGATTAGCCCTGTTTTCCCTGTTTATGCTTTGTAATGTGTTGCTTAACCTAATTATGTTGTGTTGGGTCGGTTGATTCGGGTTCGGAGTGGTCGTGGTGAGAAATGAGACACTTAGTCTCTTAAGTTGGCCTTATGGTTAAAAAAGTCAACCGAAAGTTGACTTATAGGTAATTGACCTTGGAATGTGGTTTTTGTGGCTCAGATAGCTTCATTAGGTGATTTGGGACTTAGGAGTGTGTTCGGAATGTGGTTTTAATGTCCGGAGTAGAATTAGGCTTGAAATGGTGAAATTGAGTTTTTGCAGATTTTCGGTCGGCAGTGGAAAATTAGCTATCGGGGTCGGAATGGAATTTCGAAAGTTAGAGCAAGTTCGTAGTGTCATTTTGGATGTGTGTGCAAGTTTTTAGGTCATTCGAACGAGGTTTGGCTAGTTTCGTCATCGTTGGTGAATTTCGGAAGTTTCAAAATCCTTAGGCTTTAATCATGGGTTGATTTGGTGTTTCGATGTTATTTTGGATGTTCCGAGGGTTCGAATAAGTTCGGGTGATCATTTATGACTTGCTGGTACTATTCTTTGAGGCCCCAAGGGCCTCGGGCGTGTTTCAGATTGATTTCAGGCTATATTTCTCCATGATTTCAGTGTTGGTGTGTTTCTGCATCTGGTGTCTCTGCCCTTCATCGCGATCGCGTAGTGAAAGATGAGATCACGTAAGGGAAGTTATGAGGCTATTGGTTTCTTCTTCGAGTTCGCAGACATAGGTCTGCATTCGCATAGGGGAGCATGCGATCGCGTAGTGTTGGGTCTGAGCTGAGGCAGGATTGTTGCATCTTCATTTACGCTAGATCAGTTCCGTGTTCACGTAAGGGAGTCAGCAGTGAGCAACGCGATCGCAAATGGTATTATTGACATGCCCCAAAATCGAGGGACGTGATCGGCACTCGACCGGGTGACCCCGGTCAAGCGAACATGATTTACCTTTCCCACCCAACGCGTTTCCCCGTGTTTATAACATACATTATTTATGTGAAATAGTGATATAAGCTTAAAAGCGCGTGATTACCACATCAAGTCCAATATATACATATTAGATACGCCACGTCCCGATACGGACAACGATTACAAATACATACAACCACTGCCCAAAATATACATATACACTCACATAGTGTCTACGGAGCCTCTAAGAATACTAGGAGTTTATACAATACTTGCCGGCAACAAGGCCCCGGCTATACCTTACAACACACAATATAGTCAAAAGGAGATGGCATGAACTGCACATGGCCCCGAGAGGAAGTGGGGCTCACCAGCACAACTGAAAAAGGATGAGGAGGAGGCACCACTAACGGCGAGCTGAGCAACCTGCTATGGACCCACCTACATCCAAATAAAAGATGTAGCGCCCCCAGCAAAAGGGACGTTAGTACTGTGGAATAGTACTAGTATGTATAAACAAACTTTATCCCAAGTAAAATCAAACAATACACAATTAAGGAACATCAATAGAACCAATTAATCAATGCACGTGGAAGGAAACAACCAAAATCAAACAAGTTTAACAATCTCTCCTTTTGCCCTTTCAACATCATCATATTCAAGAGCTCATAGATTTTCATTTCAGTAGTGATAACGATCACATTCCATCCTTATTACCTCGGGTACCCTTATTACCTCAGCCACCCTTATCACCATAACCCATCAGCCTTATTGCTTCGTGTTGCAGCGCGCAACCCGACCCCGCCTGAAAATTTTAATTCACAGCAGAATCACAAACAATTTCATCACAAGAATCATCATTTCAAGGAATACAAGTTCATATCAACAACTTATTTATTTGGGCCCAAGGCACCATAACTCTTATCAAGTAGTAATTTCATGAACATGGTGTTGCCATAATCGCCCAATTCAATTACATTGTTTCACAATACTCTTTTTCATTACTTTCCACGTATGACTTTCAATTATTTTACACATTCCCACATTTGAGCACATTATCAATCTTTCGTTCATTACACATCAAACACCTTTCACAACCTCATACAACACAGTAGCATGGAAATCAACTAGGAAAATCAGAGAAAAGAATCTCACGCCTCAACACGTTTGAACAATCAATTCACATATTTCCAAACAAGGTACACATGCCAAATACTCGGACCCAACAAGAGGATTCTACGAAGGTTAAAGTTAGCCATACATACCTGGGGTCAAAATTCCTTTTTTTAAAATTTTACTCACCAACCACCGGACCGACTAGTACCGTCAATCTAGTTCACAATTAAACATACTCAACTTAGAATTGGAAATCATGCATACAATTTGAACTATTTTTAAGCGTTTTATCAAATGCTATGTGACTCCCCCCACCCCTTAGATGTCCAACCCCTTATTTGTGAACTTTACCCCAACCCACTTCCTCTTACTAGGTTAGGGACATTAATGATCATGCATGCAAGGTTTAAACTTATATTTTCAAGAATCAATTCATGAGAGTCCCCCTTTTGTTTAAAATCGGAAAACTAATGAAAAGGGTTTGGGGATTCTTACATGTTAGAATGAAGAAGAAGATGATTACTCGAAGTTTCCAGGCCTGAGTGATTTTGAAAAATCCAATTGATAAAGAGGAAGCTTTCTCTCTCAAGAACCCTCTCTCCCCTCTCTCTAATTTTGTTCAAAAAATGGTTTAAAATGAAGGGGAGGGGTATTTTAATGAACTGGGGTCTGGTTTTAAAAATTATAAAAATAGGGTCCGACACAAGAATGCGGTCAGGAATGCGATCGCATTCCTGACATGCGGTTCGCAGATCTGACCGCACAATGGCCCTCAAGATGGGTCAAAAATCTAGAACACACTGCCCAGGTATGCGACCAATTGTGCGGTCCACATACACATTACGCGATCGCATACTGGACCGCATAGTTGACTTCAAATGGGGCAGCATTCTGCCTAGGTATGCGACCATTATGTGGTCCGCATACACGCTGTGCGATCGCATAGTGCATCGCATAATACCTACTTTCTGGAAAATTATATTCTTTAAGTCTCGGGGTACTTTTTACTCAATTTAAGTCTGTTTCAAAGATTCCTACAATAACACAACTCGAGGACTTGCTCGGCATCATTTTTAAACAAGAAAATTTTACGGGTCCTTACATCCTCCCCCCCTCAAAAATCATTCGTCCTCGAATGAGGGTTTTGGAAATCATTTCGTTTCGAAAGCATGACATGCAACTTCCCGAATTTTAGCAACTCCGACTTTTTAGAAATTTTTTGCTAGAGTTCCCTTTGTAATAACTCACACACAACGTTGTTACTCAACAATTTGCAAATATTCAATCATTTGTCAACTACACATAGTTCTTTCCTCTTATACCAAAAGTTTGTTCATGGTTCACATTGCACATACTTGGTCGTTTTAATGAGTCCCATACAACCCAATCACGTAATATACTATATTCATTTCAATTAATTACTACCAACCTATTATACCATTAATCACTTGCCTAGCACGTATGTTTCACAAAACGTTCATTTACCTCAAGGGTTGCACACTACCCCAAATAGAACAACGAGTTCGGTTTTAGCACACATTGGGAAATTAAAGCAATAAGGAAATTAGGGGAAGATGGGGTGCTTTTGCGCAGAACCGAACGTAAGGTATAATTTTCTTAGGGGAGAGGGTTCTGACATCACTACTAGACTTGTTCAAATAAGTGGGGATATCTTTCTTTCATCTCATTTTCCGCCTCCCACGTGGCTTCCTCAACGCGCTGACTTCGCCACAACACTTTAACTGAAGCAATTTCTTTGTTCCTCAATCTACAGAATTGTCTATCAAGAATAGCAACCGGAACCTCCTCATATGATAATTCTTCATTAACCCCAATGGTCTCAACCGGCACGATGACTGATGGATCTCCAACCACTTTCTTCAACATAGACACATGGAACACCGGGTGCGCTAATGACAACTTATGGGGTAATTCTAACCTATAAGCCACCTGTCCTATCCTTTGAGCAATCTGATATGGCCCGACATACCTTGGGCTCAATTTCCCTTTCTTCTGAAATTGCATCACTCCCTTCATGGGAGATACTTTCAAGAATACCCAATCATAAACTTGGAATTCCAATTCTCTTCGATGAACGTCCGCATAGGATTTTTGACGGATCTGAGCGGTTTTCATCCTCTCCTGAATGACTCTGACTTTTTCCAATGCCTGGTGCAAAAGATCTGGCCCTAACAATTCTGCTTCACCAACCGCAAACCACCCAATCGGATATCTACACCTCCTTCGTACAATGCCTCAAATGGGTCCATCTAAATACTAGCATGAAAGTTGTTATTGTAAGCAGATTCGACAAGCAGTAAATGATCATCGCAACTACCCTTGAAGTCCAATACACAAGCCCGTATGTCCTATATTGCAAACCCGAGTGGTCCTATATTGCTGTCTCCTTATGTGTTTTTATTGACTTTATGTACTCAGTCCTGTCATAGCATGCATATCATGTCTCAGTCTCAGTAATTGTTATCTTGTACATTATCATTGATTCGGGCTAGTTCATGCATCTATGAGTCCATGTGAGCGAGACTAGAGAGTAATGACTGAGTGAGGTCGAGAGCCTATTATTGAGAGACATTTATGAGATCGGACTGCACACCGCAACGATATTTTGGTTATACCTTCATTGGATTGTTATAGCGCTTGGGCTAATAGGAGCCCCTCTGGAGTCTTTACACCCCCAGTGAGCACATTGATATTTGAGGGATAGATCTTTCCTAGACATGGATCTTGTCCGAAGTTGATGATATGTGAGGGATGGATCGTCCCTGGACATGGATCTTGTCCGAATGTTGTATTCCGGAGATGGATCTTTTCTGTGGGGTTGGATTGGCATTTTCCCTCAGTACTGAGTGACCACGGTCACCGGTATTTATGCATATCCGGGATGGATTTTCCCTATGGATGAAAGTCGATTACAGTAGTGAGTGGACTGCTGTGTGAGAATTGTGAGCACTACGTGCATTTCTACACTGTTCGTACATGGGCATGCAGAGTATACTGATTCATACATGGAACAATGGACATATCTGGCACATTATGTTTTCATCATCTGATAAATTGTGAGCATGTCTAATTTCTGTACACTGTCTTATTTAATTACTGAGGTTTAATTCGCACTACCTCTCAGCCCATAGTTTGGATTCGTTACTTCTGAGTTGGTGTACTCACGTTACCCCCTGCACCTTGTGTACAGATTCAGGTACATCGGGACCCGATAGTGGTTGCTGAGCGGCTGTCAGAGTTCCTTTAGAGGCATCGAGGTAGCAGCTGGCGATCGCAGCCTCGATTATCTCTTTCTCTATTTATCTGTCATATTTATTTATTTCAGAAAACTTTATGTCGGCACTGTATTTTGATATTTGATGTAGTAGCTCATGACTCGGTGATACTAGATCTGGGTTTAGGTTTTTTCTTACTTATGTTTTCAATGATGATTAAACTCTTAAATGCTTTATAAATATGAGACTATTGCTGAAAATGTAGTGGATTTTCTTAAAATAATTGTTAACAAATGAAATGTGTGGCTTTCCTGATTTCACGATAGGCACCATCACGATTGGGTATTTTGGGGTCGTGACATCTTTTAACACGGATTCACTGCTGTTTCGTCGTTGTTTCTGCAATCTTTGTTGTTGATTTTCTGGCCTTTCACTACTGAATTTCATCTTGTTACAAGTCAGGTAACCCTTGAACCTTCGTACTGCAGATTCTTGATGACAATGTAATGATTTGAACCCGTTTGATTGGTGGAACATGTAATATCTGATTTTGTAACTTTTATGATAAATGGTAAAATGATTAATTTTGAAATAAGAAAATTTTTTTGTAAGCTAAAAGTCAAGTAGATCCATTGGTTTTAGTTTGGTATAGTGGTTACTTTTTGTCATATGCCCATTTCATCTCCTGATTTGTTGTATTTGTATTACTAATAAGCTAAGAGCTTTATCACTGTTATTTGCTTGCTGGGTTACCTTCAGGCTAACTGGATTGTAGTATTTATCTATTTGTAGTAAATAAATTAGTAGTAGTTTTGTGGAACTAATAGGCCATGATGTATCATGTAAGAGATAAAGCAATTGAGCCCAATAAATTAGGTCCAGGTCTGAAGCACTGAAGCATGCTAGATGACCCTCTTTTTTAATAACTATGTGGGTCAAGAGACTCAATTTTGTGCAGGCCCAATGACAATTAAGCTAGATGGCTCATTCCTTTCTTCTTTATAAAAAATTAACAAAATGCTGGCCCATTTTCCTAAGATAACCATAAGCTAGCCCAAATGATTAAAAACAAACTTCCTTCCAATAGATCCAATGAAAGTGCATGTCTCTTTTAATAATTTGTTTTCTTCTTAATAGCTTAATTATTTTCAATTAATTTAAACGCTAGGAAAATTAGGAAAAAATGTAGCTTTATATTAGTTTCGTCATTTTAATTAATAATAACAACAATAAGAATACGGTTATAAGTAGGTTCAATATTAACTAAGTTTTATACATTATCTTACCAACATTACGCTACAAATAGACATTTTCTTTTATGATAAAGATGAACAATTATTTTTCCATAATTTAACCCCTATAGTAATTTGTCTTAACTAAGATAAATAATTTCATCTTAACCGATGTCGGGAAGACTCGCTTCGGAATAAAGACATAAATAAAATGATAAGGTCGTAAGGGACACGTCTTGTTTCAAGTCTTTCAAGTAATTAAAAGTTTTATTTAATTAACTTCGAGTAGGCTCCACTTTTGGGTACGACGCACGAACTAAGGTCGAGAATACTCGTCTTGGTTAGTGTGAGCTAGGGTCGGGAATACTCGTCTTAGTTTGATATTAATAAAGTCATCAACAATAAAAGGGGACATAGGAAAACATGAAAAATCAAATAAAGCACAGTTTATCGAAAAAAATTAACTCAAGCCAATTTTAGTCAATAAAAGCGGCCGTGCTAGAACTACGAGACTCGAGAAATGCCTTGCAGCCCCGGTCAACATAATTCCTTATCTGGACTTTGTTTTCGCAGACCAATAATAATAGAGTCAACCATTTCTTTGACTAGGGATTCAAACAAAAGGTGACTTGGAACACCCAAAAATCAATTTCAAGTGGCGACTCTGAACAATAAAATAATCCCTACTCAAGTTTGTTACATTAATTGGAAAAACCTACCATCCACAACACATATCTCTTGCGGTGGGTAGAAAGGGGGTGTGACACATATGGTGAAAATTGCTCCAAGAATCGCCTCAATCCGAGCTTGGAAATGTCAAAATGAAGCCAAAATCATGAACCCTTGTATTTAACATTCTGCCCTGAACTTCCTCACCTGCGGTCAAATTGTCGCATCTGCAGTCAAATCTACGCACCTGCGACCACACTCACCAGCCGACCCCTCGCACCTGCGCACTCGCAGGACTTTCTTCCGCATCTGCGATGACCTCCAGCCAAGACTTCTTGCACTTCTACGATCAATTGTCCGAATCTGTGCCCATACTTCCGCAGATGCGGAAACACTAGAACCAACAACAATACACTTTAGCCAAAATTTCCAAAATGCTCCAAAATCAATTCGAAACACGCCCGAGCCCCTCGGGACCACGTCCAAACGTACCAACAAGTCCCATAACATAGCATAGACTTACTCGAAGCCTCAAAACACACATAAAAATATCGAAACGACGAATCACACGTAAATCCAAAAATCAATGGACTTGAAACTTCAAACTTCCACAATAGATGCCGAAACCTATCGAATCTCGTCCGATTAACCTCAAATTTTGCACACAAGTCACATTTGACACTACATACCTGCTCCCACTTTCGGAATCGAAATCCGACCCCGATATCAAAAGTTCACTCCCGGTCAAACTTTCTAAAATATCAACTTTCGCCATTCAAGCCAAATTCTACTACAGACCTCCAAATCACAATTCGGATGCGCTCGTAAGTCCAAAATCACTCCACGAAGCTAACAGAACCATCAAAAATCCAATCCGAGGTCAAATACTAATAGTCAAACTTGGTCAAATCTTTC
This sequence comes from Nicotiana knightiana, assembly GCA_005239525.1. Classification (NCBI taxonomy): domain Eukaryota; kingdom Viridiplantae; phylum Streptophyta; class Magnoliopsida; order Solanales; family Solanaceae; genus Nicotiana; species Nicotiana knightiana. The sequence goes on along the minus strand of ML405790.1, from coordinate 1,077 downwards.
AATTTAAAGCTTCTAGTTGAAAATCATTCTTCCAAATCAGTACCGAATAACCTGAAAACCAACACTGACGATTCACATAAGTCAAAATACATCATACGGAGCTACTCTCGCCCGTAAACTACCGAGCGAAATGCAAATTTTTAAAACGACCAGTCGAGTCGTTACATTGTGATCCATACATAAATACATGTCAAAGATGTTTAGTATTAATTCTTCTATTTTTCATTAGTTCATCACTAATAATGCATGGCATAGATTAATCGATATATGCCGAGATGCTTTATTTTTAATATTAATCGATATAGGTCAAAACGTTTTATTTTTAATATTCATCGATGCATCTAAGTAAGTAATAAGTCGATGAATCAATTTATAAATATATATATTTGATGATAAATTATATATACTAATTAGATTATTGCTTCTTCACAAGTCTATCTCTAAAAGAACCCGACCATGTGGTCCTAGGCTTCGTGTTCTTATATATATATATACATACACACACACACACACACTAACATATAGTTAAAGTATACACACACACACATAGAGACACACTTTAACTATATATATAGCTTGTTATTGTATATGTTAGTGTGTGTGTGTGTGTGTGTGTGTATATATATATATATATAATGCTTCGTTATACTACTTTAACTAAATATATAGCATGTTATAGTATATGTTAGTGTATGCATTATTTGTATTACAAAAGTGTTACCGGATTACATTTATATTATTTAGATATTAAATATTAATGTGTTTCAAATTAAAAGTTTGATCATATTTGACCTATTAATTTAACTCGTTTACTTAATGCTAATAACTTATTTCATTTTTTTAATTTGTGATCCCCATATATATATATATATATATATATATACATGTCAAAGATGTTTAATATTAATTCTTCTATTTTTCATTCATTCATCACTAATAATGTATGACACGGATATTAATCGATATAGATCAAGACATTTTATTTGTACTATTAATCGATATAGGTCAGACGTCTTGTTTTTAATATTCATCGATGCATCTAAGTAAGTTATAAGTCGATGAATCAATTTACAAATA
>ML405785.1:0-40951 GCA_005239525.1 Nicotiana knightiana | reverse complement strand
TTCCCTCAGCTGGAACCTCTATCATCACCCTCCGCATCTCCCTGCTGGAAGACCCTACTTCCTTAATGAAAGGCATGGAAGCAGGCACAGATGGGACAACATCAGACACTGAGGGTTGGAGAACTGAAGAAGTCACGGGCAAAATATCAGCCACGGAAGATTGAAGAATTGAGGAAACTGCAGGTAAAGATACGACATAAACTGTAATAGCTAAAAGAACGGAGGAAACACGAGGAACCGATGAAACATCTTCTCTTAAAGAGTCAGGAAAACAGTAGCTAAAGGAACATCATCAGGAGCAAGATCAAAACCTTCATGGAACAAGTACTCAACAGAATCATGAACAGGGGACTGTGAAACGTTTTCAGAGATTAAGGGTCTAACTGCAAACACGGAAGGCAAAGTCATGGGTGTAGACTCGTCGTCCAAAACCACCCGCCTTCTCCGTGAATTTTGCACCAAAGAACACTCCTTTTCTTCTTCTTCTTCTTCTTCAGAACGGGACTCACCCATTTTCCTCTTCGAGGAAGACGAACTAACAATAATCTCTTAGGCCTGGGCCAGAGACATCTTTGGAACAGATGAAGCAGACACCCCACGGGTAGAAAACCCTATCAAAAAGGGGAAGATTAAGCGAGAATAAAAGAAGGCTCTAGCAAGAAAAGAAGTAAAAAACTTCACTTACCGTGGGTCTTTACATGCCAACCGTACTTCCCAACGAAGTACTTCCAAGACCTTTCTTCTAATGGAGCGACAAACAACAACTTTTCTACCCAGTCACAGATACCGGAGACATTCTCAACAGTACCCATGATTGCTGGAAGAAGAAGAAATAGATACGGTGTTAATAAAACATCTCAAAGAAAAACAAATGCGAACCAAAAATGTACTTACGTGCACGATTCCACTTCTCAGGGAAGGGAAGATTCTCTTCACCCACTAAACCAGCAGTGGGAACAGTGACATACCGGAGGTACCAACCTCTGTCCTTGTCATCATCAGGGGTTACCAACACTCTCTTACTTCGAGAAGCCAGAGTAAAAACCCCTTGACGAAACAGGACAGGAGAGTAAAGATGAATAAGATGGTTGAAAGTAAAAGGAACCGAGGCTAAGGAATCTAATCTCCTAAGACACGCGACCACTCGACACACAGGCGGACCAACTTGTCCCAAACAAATATCGAAGAAACGACAGAACTCGATTATGACTGGATCAGTAGGAGGTCTAAACCCTAGTGTAAAAGGATACGTATAAACAAAAGAATAACCCGTCTTATAAGACGTTATTCTTTGGTTACCATTCGGAACATAAACAGGGAAATCAGACCTCCAAGAAAAATCCCTACAAACCAGGGAAATATGGCCCTCAGTAATAAGGGTTGAATTCCTCTCAACACTGTCTAAAGAAGAAGACTGGTATACAAGAACTGGGTTTTCCCTAGTAAAGCAAATTCAGCGGGAATAATTTCATCAACTTTAGGTTCACGAAGATGATCGTCTTTACCTCTAGATGAAGAACGAGAAGACTTAGCCCTAGGAGAAACTAAAGACCTAGCGGAAAGAGGAGAAATTATATGAGAAGATGAAGAACCTCTGGAAGGAGTGGATCCTAAACTCCTTAATCTACTGCCCCTCCGACTCCTAGTCGGGGCAGAAGAAGGTGTTAAGTTTTCCACATCTTTTATTCTTTTAGGCTGATTTGATGAAGACATGTTTACAAAGGCAATGGAAAAATTCGTTACAAATAAAGGAGACAAGTTATAAAATATTTCGTGGAAGTAAATAAAGGAAGAAGGGTATTTATACTTGAAGACTACCATCAAAAATGGGAAAAATAATGGTGAAAAGTCATAATTAAAGGTGTCACTTCGGGACTGATGCATTCGCAAAAAGCCCTAAAAGGTGTCGAGTAAATGCAGAACCAATCCGAGGACACGTGGTATGAGCATTAAATGGAAGTGACAAACGACGCCTATGTTCATAAAAAGATGCGATGTTTCGAGGCAAAGCAGTGGCAAAATATTCCCGCCATAAATGAGTATCCACTTACCAAATATTAATCGATAAATATATGGTAAGTGGGGGGACTATCTGTATTGGTAAAAAAGAGTTTCACACGTAAGCCAACTCTTGACAACTCAGCCAGTTATGTGGACAGAGGAGAACACGACAGCTGGATGTGATTCTTTGAAGATGTGGGGAACAAAGAGGCACAATTCAATAAACCCTCGAGCTCATCAGCCACGGGAAACTCGCTCTAATCGAGACAAGGAAGGGACACAGTCAGAGTGAATCTAGACAGAATTACGGACAGATTCAGGAATCCCCAATAAAAAGCCCAGACATTATGTAACCTTCACATAGCATTTACGGTTGCCCTTGGTAACGCCTCATTAATGTAATAATTAGTCATTAATGATCAATTATTGCAAGAACCAAATGTTATATTAAGAAACCTCCTATATAAAGGAAAGAAATATAACTTGTAAGGACATCTGATTTTCGAATACAATCTACTTTGCTTTTCTATATTTCTGCAATATTGTCTATTACTTGTTTTTCTTTATTTAGTATTATTTCCTTGTTATCAGTAACCCGTGTTCATCCTAGAAATAACTTTGGTCAAAGGATCTAATTCTTTGGTTAAACAGCTGCAAGGCCTAATCTTGCTAATATGACTAAGGTTATAGTGAAACTTGATAAAATGTGTCACTTTGAGCTCAAACAGTACATGGTACAGCTAAGTCAGTCCACAGGGCAGTATGTGGGTCTATCTCATGAAGATCCTCAACGGCACATTAAGAAGTTTTTGGAAATTACAGATACTTAAACTTATCAGAATATTTCCAAAGACTACGTCAGACCGACGTTGTTTCCCATTTCACTGCCGGAGGAAGCCAAAGAATGGTTGCAGAAGGAGCCTGCAAACTCGATCCACAATTGAGATGATCTATCATGAAAATTCTTAATCAAGTTTTTTCCCACTAAGAAGACAAAGTCGCTGAGGATCCAGATTCTTGGGTTTCAGCAACGAGATGGCGAGACTCTTCGCCAAGCTTGGGAAAGATACAAGAAGCTACTCAAATTACATCATTGTCAAACTGATGAGGTGTTGGGTCACGCTTTCGTTGATGGGTTGGACGAGACATCAAAGATGAATCTTGACTCAGCATGTGGGGGTAGTTGCATGGTAAGACCGTATAGTGAATTCCATATCCTGCTAAAAAATCTCACTACTAATGATAATAATTGGAAAGGAGATGGGGAACCACGAAGAGCACTTAAACATAAGGCAACAGGTGTAATTGAGCTTGATGATTTATTATCCATGAGGGTAGATATATAAAGATTAGCAAATCATATGAATAAAATGACAATGCGCCAAGAGCAACAGATGCAACATGTGCAACAGATGTCTACTTGCTGCGATTTATGTGGTGAAGGTCACACAAGTGACATATGCCATGCGAATCCTGATCCCACCTACTATGTGGGGCAACAAGCAAGAGGGCCGATTAATCAAAATGCTCAATATGGTAACACATACAATCAGAACTGGAGGAATCATCCTAACTTCTCTTGGGGTGGAAATCAGAATAATAGGCCTCAAGATAATTACAATCATTCATCTAACCCACCCTAACAAGCAGATGTAGTTTGACTGTTGTGGCCGAGAATCAACAAGTTAGGGCTGAGAATAACCAATTGCGCACTGAGTTCAGAAATCTAGAGAGGCACTTGGGCAAATGGCTAACAATGAGAACACTTGACATGCTAGATCTCTCCCAAGTGATACAGAGAAAAATCCTTAAGTCAATGCAGCGACGTTGAGAAATGGGAGAGAATTGGTAGAAGTACCTAAGAAGAAAAATAAGTCGCCTGGGCTCGAAGAAGAAAGAGTACCAAAACCTATAGAGGTAGATGAGAAAAACAAAACAGAGTCTGAGCATATATCAGAGAGGGTGGCACCCCTTTTTCCTAAAATATTGAGAAAGAAGAATGATGACCACATGTTTCACAAATTTCTAAATATGCTGAAGCAGATACACTTGAACATCACTTTGGTGGACATGTTCCGTGATGTCACAAAATATGCAAAATATATTAAGGATATAGTGGAAAATAAAATGAGGTTAACTGAGTTTGAAACCATCACACTTACTGAGGAGTGCACTTCCAGGATTCAGTACAAGCTTCCACAAAAGCTTAAGGATCTGGGTAGTTTTACCATCCCTGTGAGGATTGGTGAGATCGATGTGGGTAGAGCCTTGTGTTATTTGGGTGCAAGTATCAATCCGATGTCATTGTCAGTGTTCAAATAATTGGGCTTAGGAGCTCCGAGACCGACCACGATGATGCTATACTTGGCTGATAGATCTTATGTTTATCCTGAGGGGGTGATTGAGGACGTTTTGCTGCAGATTGGCAAGTTTATTTTCCATGCAGATTTTATCATCCTGGACTACGAGGCTGATGAGTTAGTTCCTATCATCTTGGGACGACCTCTCTTGGCCACTGAGATGCAATTATCAAAGTCCGAGAAGTTAAGATGATCATGAGGGTGGACAATGAAGAAGCAGTCTTCGATGTATATCGATCCATTCAGTTGCCTTGTCATTACGAGGACCTTGCATGATTTCTGTAGTGGAGATAAATGAACAGATCGTGGAGCCAAGTGCGTTTAAAGAAGATGCACTAGAAAAGGCATTAATGTTGTCCTATCACTTGGAACTCGAAGAAGAGGTTGAGAAGATGTTACAAATTCTGGATGCATGATCTCGTCCAAGCCACACCTCTATTTGAGGTTGTGAAATGGTCGGAGCAATAATAGTACCCAACAAGGAGTCGGGGTCGATTTTCCACAGGGAGCTATGAATGGGACTAGGAGTATATATTTTGGTGAATGAGGTTGAATTATCCCGGATTACACTTCCACAAAAGTTGGTTTGTTTTTAAATTTCTTTTAAACTTGGGATGACAACTAAGGCATAAAACTAGCAAATTGTTTTTTATTGTTTTACAAATAGTAAAAAGGCCTAGGTTTATGAACTTCACCTAGGTGTTCACTTAATGGGTTGTAAGCATTAAAGCTTGTTTTCTTGGTCGGCGTATATTATAGCTATCAACATTCGATTACCCATTCAATACCTCTCGGTCAGAGAGTGATTTTTCCCAATTTGGCTTTCTCAAGTCCAAATGGGTATTGCACAAAACCGTTGATAATAAGCTCAAGTCGGATCTTACTATCTCTAGATTCAACCATTAAATTGGGTTTATCAATATCTCGATTGACCCACTTCCTTACTAGCCAATTTTTCCTAGACTAAGTCTCTCTTTCTCAAGAAGAGACCAAGTCAATTAGGCATGAAATAATATTTGCAACCATTAAATCCTCAATTAAAAGTAAGAACATGGCTAGATAATCAACATTCAACCATAAACAAGCAATAAATAAAACACCTATTAAATTTACACACTAGGGTTGGGTCACAACCATAGTTAAAATCTAGCTACTCATGCTTAAAATAGAAGATAAAGAAGAATACGTGATAATTAAACCCATATTAATGATTAAAATATTAAAACTAATATTCGAAAAGCTCAAAATAGCTAAAATAACTAAAAGAAGCAAAGAAAACGGTTGTTGATGTGAAAAGGTACAAAAGTTAACCTAATAAAGTGAAACTATTCTATTTATACAGTGCTGGAAATTTTGGACAAAATTGACCTTTTCGGAGGTTCTATGACCACAGAATTCCATGTGGTGTCTGAACTTGGCTTCAGTCTTGAAAAAAGTTGAATCTGTGGCCGCACAATTCTGAACTGCGGCCACATCTCTCATATTCTGCGGTCCGCACATTTTTGGGTGCGGCTGCATAGGGCTCTTCTACGGACCACACACTTCTGAGTGCGACCGCATTAGCTGACTTCTGCGGCCGCACAATAATTGTACGGTCCACACTTCTTTTGAGCTTGAATTCAGAACTCTCTGAACTTCTGATCTTGCTTAGCTTCCGCGGCCGCACATTTCCTGTGCGGACCGCACTTTGCACTTGGGCTCTGATAAGTCTTCCTTCAGAATCTGCGGCCGCAGATTCACTTTGAGCTTTTGTGCCTGATTTTGTCCTTGAGTTCAGATCATTCCTTATTTAGTTGGATTTCATCTTAATGGCTCATTTTCCAATTACTTCTACAATTAAGAATATTTAATAAGTTTTCAGGAATACAGTTAAATGCTTTTAGACTAAAATGAAAGTAAAAGGTGCTAATAAATAGTCAAAATCTCCACTTATCAACTCCCCCAAACTTAAGCTTTTGCTTGTCCTCAAGCAAATAAAGTAATTCCCACCTCCCCAAGTTAAGAACTATTCTAGCTAATCTAAGATGCATCAATCACACATCAATTGGGACCGACAATTATCCACACGCTCATGAATTATTAACAAGGAAATATATTGAACTTTTTAGCACAAATAGTTCTAATGTCACACTTGAGCATCAAGAGTTGACTTAATTCATCAAGGAAACTCTCTCTATCATGTAGGTCATTGTGGATCCCAAACTCCGCCTCTTCTACTCTTCGCTTGCACATCACTTAAGAATGTCGCACTCAATTCAAAGTTTTGTGAAAGTTTCGCTAATCTCTCTCAAAAGAATGTTGCAAGTATGACTTTAAGTACCATAGGATTGCCCGTCATGTAAATCACCACTAATGTAAGCCCACTCGGCTTGAAATCACGTAGGGAAGTTTGGGAATGTAATGAAGGCTTTTGGACTAAGGTTGGATATACTTTGATAGAACGAGTTCATCTTTCCTTAAGCACTCCATTTTCTCTTATCGGCTCATGCTTTGCCACTTTTTGAGGAATTTTCTTTTCCATGGGGACTTAGAGAGACTTAACATATCTCTTTCTTGATCATGATATTCATTCCTCTTCTTTTTTTTCTCCATGCTTTGCATCATTACCATTCTTTGAAATCCCTTCCACTTTTCAACTCATTCACTTTTGTTTTGCGTTTTTATTTTTGTTCTTCTTTCTTTTTCGTGCCTTTCCTTTTTCTTCATTTATTTTCTCTTTTTGTGCCTTGATACCTTTTTCAAAATCCTCGTCTCTCCCCCAAAATTATGTTTTTATCCAATTGTTTCACAAGAGTGTTAAGAAAAGCTCGGGTACCAAGAGAGGGTCAAGACAGAAGGGTAAGGGCTTGTAACATGATGATCAAATGAGAAAGGTTTTAGGCTCAAATGGGTTGACTAGGGATACCAACATTGGTGGGTCATGAAAATTTTTCAAGCGGGTCAAGGAGAGCCTACATTCACTTCTCAAACCAAGCAAAACTTAGAATTTCGGCTAAAAACACGTTCGGGGTAAGTTCTAGACCATTCGCACGGGTAATTGGACTTGCAACAAAAATATCTCACCTATCACACAAATGGATTGTTAAAATGGATAGAGTCAAGGGCCCACAACAACCATATTCAAAATTGAAAATCACTATGGTTCAACTAAACCTCTCGATGATTTCCTAAGTCAAAGCAAGAGTCACAAGGTCACTACTAGAGCTAATTCTTTCCATAAAAGCTTGTTTTTAACCATAAGCACGTAGTTAAGTGTGTTGCTACCAAGTGAAGCATGTTTGACTCTTTTATTCATTCTATTACTATTCTTACCTAAATAACAAAAATAGACTTAATCCCTTAAGAAGGTTGTCACGCCATCCATCATTGGGAAGAATCACCCGGTTGACACAAAAATTACCTTTGGAAAGAACCGTGGCATTAAGAAAACCAACGGCTTATTGACTACTAAAAACAAAAAAAGAAGCTATTAGGCTAAACAAGAAGCTACTGAATTAACCATAGACTAATAAGAAAACAAAATAAATAAGCTACAAAGAAAACTACTAAAGACATAAATGAATGTACATAATAAGAAGGGGAAAGATAGAATATATACATCAAATAGAGAAAGAGGGAATAATATATACATAATTAAAAGGAAAACAAAATATCATCAATTATTACAAACCAAATGTCAAATATCCAAATATTAAATAAACTCCCCCCCCCCTCCCCGAATAAAAAGAAGAATTGTCCCTAATGCTTACCAAAATAAGACTAAGGAAAGGTAAGAGTAAAGAGGACTCCCTGTGTGGTCTTGGACATCTCTGTGTCCATAGAAGCGTCACCACCCTCAGCCTCCTCTAACTGGATCTCATCATCCTCGGCTCTAGGAGTAGGTGGGTTGGTGAACATCTGTCGTACTGCCTCAGCAGTGTCGGCAGCCAAGTCTGGCTCCTCAGACTGGCCAGCTGGTGCCACTGATGCTGAAGGTGCTGCTGGATCTACTGGTGCTGATATATTTGTGCCCATCAGCATGTCAAATGGAAGGTCCCCATCGGTTGCTATCTTTGTCACTTCTTTCCTCAGTCTCTCTACTGCCTTCTTGGATGCTTGGGATTTTCTCATATTCTTTACCTCCTTCCCAAGATCCTCAATCACTTCTCCATGTGCCACCAAAGTTTCCATGATGGTCCTGGTTCCAAAAATCTTCTTCAAAGTGTCCTCCACTGTTGAAGGAATCTAGGGAGCCGGGATGGATGATTGTGCTGCAACAGCACTGGTTAGGTCAGTCAGCTTTGTTTTGGCTGTCTGCATCCAGTTGTTAAGGCTCGCCAGTGTCTGGGAAACTCGTAGCGCAGATAATGGTTGAGTGGGCATGGGCACCGACTTTAAAGCCAATGCTGAAGGCACTGATGCTGATGGACGAGAGGAAGGAGGTGGAGGCATAGGTGTAGCAGCATCAGAAGGGTCAGCAGAAGTAGATGGCATGTCAGTAGTTTCAACAGCTACCCTGGAAGGCTCTTCAGACTAACATGCGGTAGTAGAGGATTAAACCTTCTTCTTTGGGTTTCCATCACCCATCAAAGAGTACCATGAGAAGGGCTTCTTCGCCCACACCTTGGTATCGGAACTCCTTGGCTCCACACCCGCATCCGTAAGCTATTCAGTGATAGTGTTGGGATACGAGTAGAAGATCTTACCCAGCCTGGGAACCATGGACATGTTGACCGACATAATGGCACCCACATTGATTGGGTACCTGGCCATGATCGAGGCGACTAGCACAACTCGGGGAATCGACAGATTTGTTTCATTTTGGAATGGATCTATTCTGATGCACACAAACATTTGCCATCCTTTTGCCTCAAAATTCAGGGTGTTCCGCTAAATAGGAACCCCTGTTGTGATCCACGACGGTGGTGGTCACGGAGCTGCCAGAATCTCAGCTAGCCATGGGCGAGCTGCATCACCCATAGCCAGCTTTTCCAAGTATTACATAGGCTCCACATCCTCCAATCCCAAATATGTGTTCTGGGTGCTCTGGTCGAATCTCACTTTTAAGTTCCTTACTTTCGTCACCTTGGTCCCCTTCTTGATATGCGCCACATTGGCGTAAAATTCCCGGACCAAGTGCTCTTTGGCATCCACCACACTCTGAGTGAACCATGTCCACCATTTTCTCTCTTTGAATAGCCTCCTCACATTTGGGTGTTATCTATCCAGATCTTTCAACAAAAACTGTCGCTCTAGAGTGAGCGATCTCTATAGACACCATTCTTGGAACCTGTTGAATGTAGTCAGGCTCACAAATCTATCTTCCCTGACTTCTTTTTTCTTCGACCTCTCAAGGCTGGCAACTCTGGTGTCACCCCCGGCCATCATCTGGGATGTCATCTACATCTACTATAGTAGTTGGTGCTATGGGTGCCTGTCCAGATGAAGGCTCCGAAGCTTGACTGTTTCCCTCCGACACCTTAGAAGTACTTTCAGAAGATGTGGGCTCATTCTTCAGTTGGTATATGTCCTGAGGCAACTGTGGCTGTGATTGTACGGCCTGTTGTTCTTGCAATGATTTACCCTCCGATGCTTCTCTAGACGAGGCATATGATCTTGATTCAGAAGGTTCTGGCTGTCTACCTCGACCTGTTGTGGGCTTCTTTCCTATCACTCTTTGGGGGCCGAGGGGTAAAAAACTTTTGGCTCTGCCTCTAGAATGCTCATCCCCTTTAGACGTGTCACCACGGCCTCGTGATCTAACCGTATTCTGCACACAACAGCATCCAAAAGCAGCAAAAGTCAGTTATAGTTCAAGTACAAAATAGCAGACAATTGTAGAACAAAACATTATGCAGGGTGGGGGAAGTTCGGACAGCACATTTTTAAGTGCGGTCGCAGATGGGATTGTGCGGACCGCACAATTTGAAAGTGCATTGTAAGAATGATTCTACGGTCCGCAAAATACTGAGTGCGATCGCACATCAAAAGCATGGACAATCATGCAATACCAAAGAATTGCTTGATCTGCAGCCGCACATTGGAGTCTTTAAAATGGAAACTCTCTGATGACAGAGAATTGCTTGATCTGCAGCCGCACACACTTTTCTACGACCACGGTTGAATTTCTATGGAACGCACAATTTCAAGTGCGGTCCGCACAATCATGCAATACCAAATACCCTAGCCTACTGATCTGTAGACCGGACAATTCCTTGTGCGGTCGCACAATTCCTTGTGCGGCCACATAATTCAGAACTTAATCGGGCAAGTTCTAGGGTTCTTACTTTTACGCACAATTTGAACATGTTTGTAGTATTTAAACCATTCCAACCAAATATCCATCCCCCATACAACACTTAGAAGTTTACCCAACACAATTTATAGCCCACATGGTCATGAATTTGACAAATGGTCCAACAATAACCTAACAAATTATAAGCTAAACTAATAAAATTTAAAAATTTTAAAGAAGAATTGAACATACCAGTGATGAAGTGGTGTTAAGGAATGATCAAGGATGGTGAACTAAGTCTCAGATGAGTGAATCAGTTGACTGCGCACTAATTTTCCCTTTGTTTTAATTTCTTAGAGTTTATAAAGTTTCAACAGTAGAATGAGACCTACTATTTATACTTAACGGGAAGGCCAAGGGTTCAAGAGGTGAGTGCGGTTGCAGAATTCCTTCTGCAGTACACACTCTGATACATGTCTGCATTTTCCCTTTGATGATTCTGTGGTCCGCACAATTACGTGCGCGACTGCAGATTTTGGTGCGGACCGCACATTTCCTTGTGCGGCCGCACTTTGGCCATTTATCTGATAGACAAACTTCATAGATTTTGCAATTTTTGATTTCATACCTTTTGCTATGGCACTCCAAATTGTGTTGTCTGCATAATAAATGTGCGGTCCTCAGTTTTCCATACTTAGCCAATTATTTCTGAGCACAGTCCCTGAAAAACAAACTCATTCCTGCAACACACTTCAAAACCAGTTAGCACAAAATAAGACCCATCTAAAGAAGAATAAAAAAGAAAGAAAAAAAAAGAACATGGGTTTCCTCCCAAGAAGCGCCTGATTTAACGTCACGGCACGACGCAGATTACCATCACTTCAAATGAATCACTACCACCACGTGGCCATCACCAGCTTGTCCCAAGTAATGCTTCACCCGGTGACCATTGATTGAGAATGCCTCATCATTTTTGTTTTTCAAGTCCAATACACCAAAAAATGTCATACCCACAATATCAAAAGGACCACTCCACTTGGATTTCAGCTTTCCGGGAAACATCCTCAATCGTGAATTGAACAACAAACACAAGATCTCCCACCTTGAATTCACTATTTCGGATGTATTTGTCATGAATGTACTTCATTCTTTATTTGTACAAGGACGAACTTTCATATGCATGGTACCAGAATTCATCTAGCTCATTCAAATGTGCAACCCACAATGTGGCAGTTGCATCCCAATCAAGATTTAACTTCTTCAAAGCCCACATGGCTTTGTGCTCAAGTTTTACTGGAATATGAAAAGCTTTTCCAAACACCAACGGGTATGGAGACATCCCGATAGGAGTTTGGAAAGCATTTCAATAATCCCATAGTGTGTCATCCAGCTTCTTTGACCAATCTGTCCAGTTAGCATTCACCGACTTGGATAAAATACTCTTGATCTCCTGGTTAGAGACTTCCACTTGTCCGCTTGCTTGAGGGTGATATGGAATCTTGAATTTGTGAGTGACACCATACTTACTAAGCAAGGTGTCAAAAGCTTTGTTGCAAAAATGCGATCCCCCATCGCTTATAATGGTCCGCGGAGTACCAAACTTTGTGAAGATGTTCTTTTTAAAAAATGCCACCATACTTCTTGCTTCGTTGTTGGGTAGAGCAACGGCCTCAACCCATTTTGACACATAATCCACCGCTACCAAAATGTAGGTATTCCCACAAGAGCTTACAAAAGGTCCCATGAAGTGAATACCCCACACATCAAAAATATCAATTTTCAAGATGGTGGTGAGGGGTATTTCATTTTTCTTTGAGATCCCACCGGCCCTTTGACATTCATTACAACGCTTGACTAGATCACTTGCATCCTTGTAAAGAGTAGGCCAATAGAATCCACAACTCAATACTTTGGCCGCCGTTCTCGCTCCATCATCGTGATTACCATATGGTGAAGAATGAAAAGCCACAAGAATTTCAACTTTTTCCTCCTCCGGCACACATATTCTAATCACTCCATCGGTGAAAATCCGAAAGAAATACTGTTCATCCCAATAATAGTCTTGGCAATCCTGTTTGAGCTTCTTCCTTTGGTTTGAAGAGAACTCATCCGGGATAATACCACTCACAAGATAATTTTCTAAATAATTGAACCATGGAATCTCGGTCATTAAAATGGATAGAAGTTTCTCATCAGGGAAAAAGTCATTGATTTCGAGGCCATCATGTGGCCTCCCCTCCTCTTCCAAATGAGACAAGTGGTCCGCCACTTGGTTTTCACTGCCTTTGCGGTCTTGGATGTCTATATCGAAATCTTGCAATAAAAGCACCCATCTCATTAACCGAGCCTTTGAATCTTTCTTGCTCATAAGGTACCGAAGTTCCGCATGATCTATGTGGACAATCACCTTTGTACCCATCAAGTATGGGCGGAACTTCTCCATAGCAAAAACAATATCAAGGAGCTCTATTGACTTTGGCATCATTCATGGTCTTACTAGCATAGTATACCAGATGAAAGATCTTGTTGATACGTTTCCCAAAATCGCTCCAACCGCCACACCACTAGCATCACACATAAGCTCAAAAGGCAAGCTCCAATTCAGGGCGGTGATAATAGGAGTAGTTGTCAACTTGAACTTGAAAAATTCAAATGCTCTCATGAAATCCTCATTGAAGTGAAATTTAGCATCTTTCTCCAAAATCTTACACAAGTGGTTCACCACTTTGAAAAAATCCTTGATGAAACGCCGGTAGAACCCCGCATGACCCAAGAAACTCCTCACTCCCTTCACGGATGTTAGAGGTGGAAGTTTAGAAATCACCTCTATTTCGCCTTGTCGACCTCAATCCCCTTCTTTGAAATCTTGTTGCCATGGACAATACCCTTCTCGACCATGAAATGACATTTCTTCCAATTCAACACCAAGTTCGTCTTTTCACACCTTGCCAATACCTTATCCAAATTTTCCAAGCAATCATCAGAGGAATCCTCAACTACCAAAAAGTCATCCATGAAGACTTCAAGGTATTCCTCTACCATATCCGTAAAGATCTCCACCATACACCGTTGGAAAGTTTCCGGTGCATTGCATAAGCCGAATGGCATTCGCTTGAAAGAGAAAGTGCCATAGGGACAAGTGAAAGTTGTTTTATCTTGATCTTCCGAGGCAATAAGGATTTGATTGTAGCCTGAATACCCATCTAGAAATAAATAGAACGCCCGACTGGCCAATCGATCAAGCATTTGGTCAAGAAAGGAAAGTGGGAAATGGTCTTTCCGTGTGACTTTGTTTAGCTTTCGACAGTCCATGCACACTCACCATCTGGTCATTGTTCTTGTTAGAATAACCTCATTTTTATAATTGGTGACCACAGTGATACCTCTCTTCTTCGGAACACATTGCACCGGAGAAGTCCACGAACTGTCAGAAATGGGGTAGACAACCCCGGCATCCAACCACTTTATGATCTCCTTTTTGACCATCTCTTGCATTTCTTGACTTAGCCTCCTTTGATGTTCAATGTAGGCTTTGTAATCTTCCTCCAAATTAATCTTGTGCATGCAAAATGCGGGGCTTATTCCTCGAATATCCGCCAATGTCCATCTAATAGTTTTCTTCCTCTTTTGTAGCACTGCCAATGTAGAGTATACTTGCACGTTAGTCAAGCAAGAGCAAAGAATAACAGGTAAAGTAGAACAAGGGCCAAGGAATTCATACTTGAGATATGGAGGTAATGTCTTCAACTCCAAAATGGTAGGATCCTCAATTGAGGGCTTTGTTGGAGGAGTCTTCCGATTTTCAAGATCCAAGGACAATTTGTGGGGTTCATAAATGTATGACTCCATTCCTTGCAATGAATTCACATATTCCACGAAGCCATCCATCTCGTCATCATCAAGGTTAAGCAAGAAGACCTCCAATGTATCATCAATATTCATCGTGGCACTAGTATCATCAATAATCACATCGGTCACCAAGTCCACAAACGAACACATTTCATTGTTATTCGGTTGCCTCATAGATTTGCACACGTGGAACACCACCTTTTCATCACCCACCCGGAAAGTGAGTTCACCAGCTTCCACATCAATAAGAGCCTTCCCCATAGAAAGGAAAGGCTACCAAGAATAATCGGCACCTCATAGTCTAATTCACAATAAAGAATCACAAAATCTATCGGGAGAATAAACTTGTCAACTCGAACCAATACATCTTCAATCACCCCCAATGGTCTCTTCATTGTACGTTGGCCTTTTGTGATCTCATGGATGTGGGTCTTGGTTTCCTAATTCCCAATGTCTTGAAGCCCGAGTAGGGCATCAATTTTATACTCTCCCCAAGATCACAAAGAGAATTTGTAAATTTGGCACTTCCAATGGTACAAGGAATAGTAAAAGTACCGGGATCTTCCAACTTTGGAGCCATAGAATTCACAATTGCACTCACTTGATGAGTGACTTTGATAGTTTCAAAATTCATCGATTTCTTCTTTGTCACCAAGTCTTTCATGAACTTAGCATGTCCGGTCATTTTCTCCAAAGATTCAACCAAAGGCACATTTATAGAGAGACTTTTCGTCATATCAATGAACTTCTTGAATTGATTCTCGCCATTTTTCTTGGAAAGCCTTTAAGGATAGGGAGGAGGTGGATTAGGAAATGGTGCCTTAGATCTTTGCACTACCAGTTCCGGTATGTCAATCACATGATCCCTAGATAGGTTCACGTGCTCTTGAGTCTCTTCCACTGAGTCATAAATATCGATCCACACTTCATCATTTGCTTGCAAAATATTTTTCGGGATCTTCTCTTCTTCTACCACTTGCTCATCATCCACAAGTTGCCTTTGACTTGAGGTAGGTGCATTCCCACCTTTTCCACTTCTTGTATTAACGGCCATGGAATGCCCCATCGGTTCTCACCCTTCGGGTTCACCACCGTATCACTTGGTAGTGCCCCTTAGGACGCGAATTCAAAGCTTGAGAGATTTGACCCATTTGCACGTCTAAGTTGCGGATTGATGTATTGTGAGAAGCAAGTTGGACATCAGAATCGGCATTCTTCTCCATCATTTTCTTGAACATGTTTTCAATATGACCCATTTTATTGTTGGAGGAACTAGGATCATCAAAAGGATAAGGAGGTGGGTTGCTCGGTTATTGGTACATCGGGGGCCTTTGAAAACCCGACGCCCGATTTCCTTGATTGTTGTTCCACCCTACTTGGTTGTTGCCTCCCCAATTTCCTTGATTGTTATTATTTTTCCAATTCCCTTGGTTGTTGCTTCCATTCCAATTGCCTTGATTGTTTGAAGGTCTCCATTGTTGTTGACTAGGGCCTTGATAGTGGCTTCTTTTACATTGAAAGTTGTTCACATATTGGACCTCTTCGTCTTGATCATTGTAAGAATCCCCTTGATCATACTCACTATCATATTGCACAAAATTTTCCACTCTTTATTGCACTTGTGGAATTCTTGTTCTTCTCTTGTTTACCATCATACTCCCTCCATAGCATTGACTTGCCTCGGGTTTTTCACTTGTTGAAGTTGAGATTTTTCCAATTGGTTAATGGTGGTTGTCAACTCGGATATGGCTTGCCCATGATCATGTAACTCTTTGTGAAGAATAATCGCATTTGGATCACCTTGTGGAATATTGGCTCTAGATTGCCAAGCCGATGAAGTATCCGCCATTTAATCCAAAATATCACATGCCTCCACATAAGGCGTAGTCATGAAGTTCCTACCGGCAAGTTGATTCCCTGATAGAAAGTTTGTTGAATCATGTTCTCGGTCAAATCATTGTTGGGGAACTCTTTCACCATTATTCTATATCTTTCCCATATCTCGTGTAGCGGTTCATTAGGCTCTTACTTGAATGCTAGAATTTCATCCCGAAGAATAGCCATGTGCCCGGGAGAGAAGTACTTTGAAATGAATTTCTCCGCAAGTTCATCCCATGTCCGAATGGAATGATTTGGAAAACGTTCCAACCAATCTAAAGCTTTCGCCTGTAGAGAGAAGGGAAAAAGCCTTAGCCTCAAAGCATCCTCGGAGACATTTGTTTGTTTGCTTCCCCAACACGTATCAACTATCCCTTTCAAATGTTTATATGCATTTTGACTCGGTGCACCAGTGAAGAACCCTCGTTACTCGAGTAAAGTGAGAATCACGTTCGTTATTTGAAAGTTGCCCGCCCTAATACGGGGTGGAACTATAGCACTTGCATACCCTTTATTCGGCAACACACCATGTGGAGACGCTCGTGGTGAAGAGGGAGAGGGGGGGGTGGAACGGGAATATTGTCATAAGGCAGCCGACCTCGTCTATTGGCTTGAGGTTCAAGAGGGACCTCATCCATTGCATCATCCTCAACGTCCACATCCCCCACATTTATGTTTTCGAGATCGTTGTTGGCCATGATTGTACCTACATTACTCACAATTTAGTAACAAGGAAGGAAAATGAGACAATTCACACACAAAACCAAATATATAGCTAAATCCGTTATTAGCTCCCCGGCAACGGCGCCAAAAATTGATCTCATGCAAGCCACACCTCTATTTAAGGTTATGAAACGGTCAGAGCAATAATAATACCCAACAAGGAATCGAGGTTGATTTTCCACAGGGAGCTATGAATGGGACCAGGAGTATATAGTTAGGTGAGTGAGCCTGAATTATCTCGGATTACACTTCCACAAAAGTTGATTTATTTTTAAATCTATTTTAAACTATAGATGACAACTAAGGAATAAAGCTAGCAAATTATTTTTGATTGTTTTCCAAATAGTAAAAAGACCTAGGCTATGACCTTCACCTAGGTGTTCATGTAATGAGTTATAAGCCTTAAAACTTGTTTTCTTGGTCGAGTGGATTATAGCTATCAACACTCGATTACCCACTCAATAACTCTCGATCAGAGAGTGATTTTGCCCAATTTATTTTTCTCAAGTCCAAATGAGTATTGCATAAAACAATTGATAATAAACTCAAGTCGGGTTTTACTATCTCTAGATTCATCCCTTGAATTGGGTTATGTATCTCTCGATTGACCTAATTCTTTGCTAGCCAAGTTTTCCTAGACTAAGCCTCTCTCTTTCTCAAGAAGAGACCAAATCAATTAGGAATGAAATAATATTTGCAACCATTAAATCATCAATTAAAAGCAAGAACATGGCTAGATAATCAACACCCAACCATAAACAAGCAATAAATCAAACACCCATTAAGTTTACACACTAGGGTTGGGTCACAATCCTAGTGAAAATCTATCTATTCATGCTTAAAATAAAAGATAAAGAAGAAGTGATAATTAAACCCATATTACTAATTGGGACGTTAAAACTAATATTTGAAAGACTCAAAATAGCTAAAATAACTAAAAGAAGCAAAGAAAACGGTTGCTGATGTCAAAAGGTACAAAAGTTAACCTAAAAAAGTGAAGCTATTCTATTTATACAATGCTAGAATTTTCGGACAGAATTTCCCTTTCGAAGGTTCTGCGGCCGCACAATTCCATGTGAGGTCCGCACTTGACTTCAGTCTTGACAGGAGTTGAATCTGCGGCTGCACAATTCTGAACTGCGGCTGCATTTCTCAAATTCTGCGGTCCACACATTTTTGGGTGCAGCCACAAGGGCTCTTTGATATCGCCCAAATCACACCTTAGTTTGAAGTTGTGAAGCGGTCTATAGCAATAATAATTACCCAACTGGGAGTCGGGATTGAATCCACAGGGAGTGTAGATTGGATTAGGTATATATTCGGATTAAGCGCATACGGGGTCTAAGATGCATTTCCACAAACTGTGTTTTGATTCTACTTCTAGATTATGCTATGGTTTGCAAATGTAAAGCTAGAGAATAATATTTTTGGTGTTGTTTTTCAAGTATGTAAAAAATCTAGGTCTGTGACTTCCACCTAGGTGTTTTCTTAACGGGTTGTGGGCTTTAGAGCGGGTTTCGTTAGTCGGGGTGTAACATAGACATCAACACACGCCACTCAATACCTCTAGGTAATAGAATGGTTTTGCCCAATTTGTCTTTCTCAAGTCCAAATGGGTAATGCACAAAACAATTGATAGATGCTCAAGTCGGGTTTATTATCTCTAGATTTAACCTTTTAATTGGGACTATCAATTTCTTAAGTTCATCCCAGTTTGTTGTTAGCCAAGTTTTTCTAGACTAAGTCTCTCTTTCTCAAGTAGAGACTAAAGTCAAATAGGCTTGAATCAATGTTTGTAATCATTAATTCTACAATTATAGCAAGAATTCGGCTAAATATTATACACCCAACCATAAACAAGCCCTAAATCAAACACCTATTAGGTACCCGCACTAGGGTTGGGTCACAACCCTAGCTAGAAATTTAGCTACTCATAGTGTGTGATGAAGAAAATAAAGAAGAAAAGATGACTAAACTTATATTTAATGATAAATAGAAGAAAATCCAATGTAAAATTGACAAGCTATGATAAGGTTTCCTAAAATAGTAAAGAAAAATGGCTACCAACTTTTAGATATTCAAAACTTATCCTAATTTCATAAAAAAGACTATTTATACACAACTAAAATTTTTGGACAAAATTGCCCTTTAGGAGGTTCTGCGGCCGCACAATTTTGTGTGCGGTCCGCACTTTGCTTCAGCTCTTGGCAAAAGTGGTTTCTGCGGATGCACAATTCCGTACTGCGTCCGCACTTCTTGAGTTATGCGGACCGCACATTTGTAAGTGCGGCTGCACTTTTGATTTCTGCAGCCGCATAATTATAGTGCGGTCCGCACTTCCTGATGGTCTCAGATGTGGAACTCTCTAATCTTTTTCTTTTTCGGCCACACAATTATTGTGTGGTCCGCACTTTTCAAATCAGCTGTGTCAGAATTTCTTCATGATCTGCGGCCGCAGACAGAATTCTGCGGTCCGCACTTTAGTCTTTTTGCTTGACTTTTGTCCTTGTCCACACTCCTTCTTGAGTTGAATTTCATCACTTTGGCTCATTTTCCAATACTCCTTCAAGTAAGAATTTTTTATCAGTTTTCGGGACTACGTTTAAGCATTTCTGAACTAAAACGAAAGTTAAAAGACGTAAATAGGTAGTCAAAATCCCCATTTATCAACTCCCCCTAACTTAAGCTTTTGCTTGTCCTCAAGCAATTAAGGTAATTCCCACCTCCAAAAGAAAAGAGCTATTCCAGCTAAGCTAAGGTGAATCAAACACACATCAATTGGGACCAATAATTACCCACACACTCATGAATTACCAACAAGGCAATGTTTTGAAGTTTAAAGCACAAACATCTCTAATGTAATACTTGAGCATCAAGAGTTGTCTTTACTTATCAAGGAAGTTCGCTCTTTCATGTAGGTCACTGTGGATCCCAAACTCCTCCTCTTGTACTCTCCCTTAGCTCATCTCACTTAAGAATGTAGCACTCAATTCAATGATTTGTGAAAAGTTCGCTCATCACTCTCAAAAGAATGTCACAAGTACGACTCTAAGTACTATATGCTTGCCCCTCATGTAAATCACCACTAATGTAAGCTCACTCGGCTTGAAATCATGTAGGGATTTTTTGGCATGTAATGAAGGCGTTTGGACTAAGGTAGAAATGTTGGAATAGAACGGTTTCATCTTTCTTTAAGCACTCCATTTTCTCTTTTTGGCTCATGCTTTGCCGACTCTTTGAATCATTTTCTTTTTCCTTAGGGGAACTAGAGATACTTGACATAACTCTTTCTTTGTCATGATATTCATTTTCTCCTTTGTTTTCTCCATGCTTTGCATTTTTGCCTTTCTTTGAATCCCATCAACTCTTCACTTTACTCACTTTTTTTTTTTTTTTTTTTTTTTTTTTTTTTTTTTTTTTTTTTTTTTTTGTTCTTTCTTTCTTTTTGTTCTTTCTTTATTTTTTTCATTTCTTTTATATTTTTGTACCTTGATACCACTTTCAAACTCCTCTTCTCTCCCCCAAACTTACCTTTTCGCCAATTGTTTCTCATTATTAAGGAAAGTTCGGGTGCCAAGAGAGGGTCACTATAAAACAGGTAAAGGCTTGTAACATGGTTGTCAAATGAAAAAGGCTTTAGGCTCAAAAGGGTTGACTATGGATAACATCATCGGTGGGCCATGAAAAATTTCAAAATGGGTCAAGGAGAGCCTACAATCACTTCTCAAGCCAAGCAAAACTTAGAATTTCTCCTAGAAACACATTCGGGGCAAGTTCTAGACCATTCGCACGGGTACTTGGACTTGTAACAAAACATCTCACCTCTCACACAACTGGATTGTTAAAGAGGATAGAGTCGAGGGCCCACAACAACTGTATTTAAGATTGAAAATTGCTAATGGTTCAACTAAACCACTCGATGATTGCCTAAGTCAACAGAAGAGTCACAAGGTCACTGACTAGAGCCATTTCTTTCCAAGAACTTGTTTTTAACCATAAGCGTGTAGTTAAGTGTGTTAGTACCAAGTGAAGCATGCTTGAACCTTTTATTCATTATTACCACTATTTTACCTAAACATCAAAAACAAACTCAATCCCTTAAGAAGGTTGTCACGCCATCCATCGTTGGGAAGAGCCACCCGGTTCACACAAAAACCACCTTTGGAAAGAATCATGGCATTAAGAAAACCAAAGGCTTATTGATCACTTAAACATAAAAAGAAGCTACCAAATCAAAAAGAAGCTATTAAAGTAAATAAGAAGTTAGACTACTAAGAAAACAAAATAAAGAAGCTATGAAATAAACAACTGAAAGCAAAAAATGAATATACAAACCGAGATAGGAAATATAATATATACATTAAGAAAGAGGTAGGAATATATACACATAATGAAAAATAAAATAAAGATAAAAAAAAAGAGTATTATAGTTATTACAAGCCAATATCATATGAAGTCAAAATAGACCACCTCCTTTAATAAGAATAAGCATTGTCCTCAATGCTTAACAAAAATCAAAATAAGGAAAGGAAGAGAGTAAAGAGAACTCCCTATGTGGTCTCAGTGTGCATGGAAGAATCACCACCCTCAGGCTCCTCCAACTGTATCTCATCATCCTCTGCTCGGGGAGTAACGGGGTTGGTAAACATCTCAAGCACCTTCTCAACCGTATGGGCAGCAAGGTCTGGCTCGTCAGGCTGGCCAGCTGGTGCCACTGCAAATGGTGTTGTTGGGTCTGATGGTACTGATGGATCTGTCTCCATTAGTAAGTCAAATGGAAAATCACCAACTGCTGCTATCTTGTTCATCTCTTTTCTCAACTTGTCCACTAATTTTCTTGAGGCCTGTGATTTCCTCATCTTCTTCACCTGTTTACCCAATTCCTCAATAGCTCCCCCATGTGCCACCAATGTATCCATGATGGTCTTCTGATTGTCCAAGATCTTCTTCAATGTTTCTTCCACTGACGGAGGAACATGTGGTGCTGCTAGGGTAGAAGACTGTGCTGCAACAACACTAAATATATCAAACAGCTTTGCAGTATCTATCTGCATACAGTTGTTGAGACTCGCCAATGTCTGGAAAACGCGCAGTGCAGTGAGTGGATATGTGGAGGAGGAAGGCACTGATACTGATGCTGATGGTATAGAATATGGAGGTGGTGGCGTGTCAGTTGTCTCGGTGGAAGGACCAGCTGCCGTGAAAGGCATGGAAGCTGTAGAAGGCATAGCAGCTGAATCTGCAACCAGCACCGATGGCTCATCAGACTGGCCTACGGTAGCAATTGACTTACCCTTGAGCTTCGGGTTCCCCAGGTTCTTCAAGGAATACCAGGAGAAGGGCTTCTTAGCCCGAACCTTCGTATCAAAGCTCCTCGTCTCTACCTTACTCTATGAGGGTGTTGGGATACGGGTAGGATCTCTCACCCTTTCTGACAACTACTGACATGTTGGCCGACATGATGGCACCCACATTGATTGGGTACCCGACCATGATAGATACCACCAAGACTGCCCGGGGGATTGGAACTACTGACATGTTTCCCACCCTTTTGCTTCAAAAGTGAGGGTAGCCCGTGCAATGGGAACCCCTGCTGTGATCCATGGTGGTGGTGGTCCTGGGGCTGCCAAGATCTTTGCTAACCAAGGGCGAGTTGCATCACCCGTCGAAAAGTTTTTCAAGTACTGAACTGGCTCCACCTCCTGAAACCCCAAGTAGGTGTTCAGAGTGCTTTGATCAAATCTAACTTTCAAGTTTCTCACCTTGGTTACATTAGTACCCTTCTTGATATGTGCCACAATGGCATAGAACTCCCATACTAAATGCTCCTTGGCATCCATAACACTCCGAGTGAACCATGTACACCCCTTTCACTCCCTGAATTGTTTAACCACATTTGGATTGAATTATCCAAATCCTTCAGTAGAAATTGTCGCTCAAGTGTGAGCGATCTATGGGGCCACCACTCTATGAACTTGGTGAATGCTGTCAGGCCCACAAATCTGTCTTCCCATGCCTCCTTATTTTTTGACCTCTCTAGGTCGCCCACTTTATTGTCACCCCCTCTACCATCATCTGGAATATCATCATCATTATCCATTACGACTGGTACAGGGGGAGTGTGTGTAGAGGAGGGTTCTGAACCCTGGATTCCTTCATTCAAACCCTCAAAAGAGCTTGCTGAGGTGGAGGGTTCATTGCGGAGTTGGTATCTCCCAGGGAATTGTGGCGGTTGAGATTGGGACTCAGGTTCTTCCTCCACTGTGTGGCCCTCGAAAGCTTCCCTAGGCGGGATATAAGCACTTGATTCTGAGGGCTCTGTGGCCCTACCTCTCCTAGTGGTTGGCTTCTTTTCTATCGCTTTCTTCTGCACTGCAAGAGGTTGAGTACCCTTGACTCGGCCTCGGGAGGGTTCACCCCTCTCTTTATAAGTATCACCTCGACCTCTTGATCAAACCATTTTCTGCAATACAAAGCACATGAGTCAGTTAAGGTTCAGAAATAGATTATGAAAAGTTGCAGAAAAAAAAGTGTTGAAAAAGGGGAAGTGTGGTCCGCACAATTTTGAGTGCGGCCGCAGAGTTCCTTGTGCGGACGACACAATTTTGAAGTGCGGCCGCACAACTGAAGTGCAGGATCGGACAATTATGAGTGCGGCCGCACAAATCCAGGCCCAGTATTACCAGTTCTCTGAAGTTTGAATCTGCGGCCACAGTTCATTTTCTGCGGACCACAAAATTTTGAGTGCGGTACGCACATTGAATGCATAAATTTTTTCCCTAACTAAGGATCTTCGGATCACACAATTTCATGTGCACCGCACAATTCAAAATTAGACGGCACTGAACTTAGGTTTTTCAATTTTTGAACAATCTAGACATGGTATTGGCAAATTAAACATGATGACAGTTTACCCATTCCCCAATTAACTAGTATGAAGTTACCCACACAATGTCAAGCACACATGATGAATTATTTGACATTTTAGGCCTAAAAGTAACTATACTAATTAAGAACAAAAACTAAGAAAATTTGAAAAATCTGAAAATGAATTGAACATACCAGTGATGAAGGAGGCAAGGGAGAATCCAGGCTGATGAATTGAGTGTGAAGTTTGAAATATTTTTGGTGCACTGTGCTTGCTTTGGTGTCAAGAGTTCAGAGTGTGTAAAGTTTGAAACATTATGAGGAGGGCCTATTTATAGGTTGACCAAATTAGGTCAAACGTTGCAGTTGAGTGCGGCCACACAATTTTGTGTGCAGTCCACACTCTTTACATGATCCCTCTGAAAATCTGCGATCCACACAAAATTGAGTGCGGCCATAGATATTTGTGCGGACTGCACAATTTCAAGTGCGGTCGCAGATTGGCCATTCTCTACAATTTCAAACTTCAGAGAGTTTGCATTTTTGGGTCTCAATTTGTGCGGCCGCACAAAGAGTTAAGCGGCCGCATACTCTTTTCTACTATGGCATGCAAGATTGTGCGGTCCGCACTTTTTCAACACTTAGACATTTCCATTTTTTTCGAGCACAGTTCCTGCAAAGCACACTCATTCCTGCAATTCACTTCAAAACCAGTTAGCACAAAACAAAACCTATCTAAAAAGAATAAAAAGAAGAATAAAAAGAAACATGGTTTGCCTCCCAAAAAGCGCCTGATTTAACGTCGCAGCACGATGCAGATTACCGTCAATCACTTGAAATGAATTAATGCCACGACGTGGCCATCATCAACTTTTCCAAGATAAGGCTTCACCAGGTGACCATTGACTCTAAACACTTCATCATTTTTATTCTTCAAGTCTAATGCACCAAAGGGTGTCACATTCACAACCTCAAACGGACCACTTCACTTAAACTTCAATTTTCCCGGAAACATCTGTAACCGAGAATTAAACAATAACACAAGATCACCTTCTTTGAATTCCTTGTTCCGGATGTACTTGTCATGAAGGTACTTCATCTTCTCCTTGTATAAGGAAGAACTTGTATATGCATGGTACCGTAATTCATCAAGCTCATTCAATTGTTCCACCCTCAGGTTAGCGGCGACATCCCACTCAAGATTAAGCTTCTTCAATTCCCACATAGCCTTGTGCTCAAGTTCCACCGGAAGGTGACAAGCTTTCCCGAACACTAACCAGTATGGAGACATACCAATCAGTGTTTTGTAAGCCGTCTTATAAGCCCAAAGAGCATCATCAAGTTTCTTCAACCAATCCGTCCGATTAGCATTCACTGTCTTTGAAAAAATACTCTTGATCTCCCGGTTGGAGACTTCCACTTTTCTACTTGCTTGAGGATGATAGGGGGTCGAGACTTTGTGAGTGAAACCATACTTGGTGAGTGAGGTATCAAAATCTTTGTTTCAAAAGTGCGATCCCCCATCACTTATAATAGCCCTTGGAGTACCAAATCTTGTAAAGATGTTCATTTTCAAAAATGCCACCACACTTTGAGCTTTGTTGTTGGGTAGAGCCACGCTTCAACATAGTCCACAATTACCAAAATGTAGGTGGTCCACCAAGAGCTTACGAACGGTCCCATGAAATCAATGCCCAACACATAAAAAATGTGAATTTCCAAGATTGTGGTGAGGGGCATCTCATTTTTCTTAGAAATCCCACCGGCCCCTTGACATTCATCACAACACTTGACTAGATCAGTAGCGTCATTGTAGAGGGTAGGCCAATAGAATCCACAACTCAACACTTTTGCCGTTGTTCTCGCTCCACCATGGTGACCACCATATGGTGAAGAGTGGCAGGCCTCAAGAATTTCAACTTGTTCTTCCTCCGGAACACATCGTCGAATCACACCATCGGTACAAATCCGGAAAAGATACGGTTCATCCCAATAGTAGTCAAGGAAATTTCGTTTGAGCTTCTTTCTTTGGTTTAAAGAGAATTCATTCGGTACAATACCACTCACAAGATAATTTGCTAAGTTGGCGAACCATGGCATCCCGGTCATTGAAATGGCTAGAAGTTGCTCGTCGGGGAAGGAGTCATTAATCTCAAGGCCATCATTGGCCTCCCCTCCTCCTCCAAGCGAGACACGTGGTCCGCCACTTGGTTTTCGATGCCTTTGTGGTCTTGGATTTCTAAATCGAACTCCTGCAATAAAAGCACCCACCGCATTAACTTCTCCTTTGAATCCTTTTTGCTTATTAAGTATCGAAGTGCCGCATGATCGGTGTGGAAAATCACCTTTATACCCATTAAGTACGGACGAAACTTCTCCATAGAAAAGACAATAGCAAGTAGCTCTTTTTCGGTCACTGTGTAATTGACTTGGGCATAGTTCATGGTCTTACTAGCATAGTATACCGTATGGAAGATTTTGTTGATACGTTTCCCCAAAACTGCTCCAACCACCACATCACTTGCGTCACAAATGAGCTCGAAAGGCAATCTCCAATCTAGTGCGGTGATAATAGGAGTAGTAGTCAATTTGAACTTGAGCAATTCGAATGCCTTCATGCAATCCTCGTTGAAATGGAATTTGGAATCCTTCTCCAAAAGCTTACACAAGGGATTCACCACTTCGGAAAAATCCTTGATGAAATGGCGATAGAACCCCGCATGACCCAAGAAGCTCCTCACTCCCTTCACAGATGTAGGGGGTGGGAGTTTAGAAATCACCTCTATTTTGGCCTTGTCGACCTCAATACCATGCTTTGAAATTTTATGGCCGAGGACAATGCCTTCCTCGACCATGAAGTGACATTTCTCCCAATTCAATATCAAGTTTGTCTCCTCACATATTGCCAAGACCTTATCTAAATTTTTCAAGCAATCATCAAAGGAATTCCCGACCACGGAAAAGTCATCCATGAAGACCTCAAAAAAATCCTCCACCATTTCGGTGAAGATAGCCATCATACACCGTTGAAAAGTCGCCAGTGCATTGCATAACCCAAATGACATCCGCGGGAATACAAAAGTACCATAGGGACATGTGAAAGTAGTCTTCTATTGGTTCTCCGGAGCAATAAGAATTTGATTGTAGCCGGAATATCCATCAAGGAAACAATAGAAAGCACGCCGGCCAACCTATCAAGCATTTGATCAAGGAAGGGAAGTGAGAAATGATCTTTCCTTGTGAATTTGTTGAGCTTGCGATAGTCCATACACACTCTCCACCCGGTCACTATTCTTGTAGGAATCAACTCGTTCTTATCATTGGTGACCATAGTCATGCCCCCTTTCTTTGGGACACATTTCACCGGAGAGGTCCATGAGCTATAGGAAATGGGGTAAACAACCCCGGTATCCAACCTCTTTATGATCTCCTTCTTCACCACCTCTTGCATTGCTTCATTTAGTCTTCTTTGATTTTCAACAGAGGGTTTGGCATCCTCCTCCAAAATAATCTTGTGCATGCAAAGGTGGGGCTTATACCCTGAATTTCGGCCAATGTCCATCTGATAGCTTTCTTCCTCTTTTGTAGCACTGCAAAAGTAGAGTCTGCCTGAACGTTAGTCAAACAAAAGGAAAGAAAAACTGGTAAAGTAGAACAAGGGAAAAGGAATTCATACTTGAGATGTAGAGGCAATGGTTTTAACTCCAAAGTGGGAGGCTCCTCGATTGAGGGTTTTGTTGGAGGATTTTTCTGGCTTTCAAGATCTAAGGACAATTTGCGGGGTTCATAAGTGTACGACCCCATTCCTTAAAATGCATTCACACATTCCACATAGCCATCCTTCTCATCATAATCATGATTAAGAAATATGTTCTCCAAAGTATCATCAACATTCATCATGGCACTAGCATCATCAACTATCACCTCGGTCATTAAGTCCACAAACGAACATACTTCATTGCTATTCGGTTGTCTCATAGATTTGCACACATGGAAAATCACCTTTTCATCACCCACTCAGAAGGTGTTCTCGCCAGCTTCCACATTAATAAGAGACTTCCCTGTAGCAAGGAAAACTCTCCCTAGAATAATAGGCACCTCATAGTCTACTTCACAATCAAGAATCAAAAAGTCCGCCGGGAGGATGAACTTATCAACACGGACCAACACATCATCAATAATACCCGATGATCTCTTCATAGTCCGATCCATTTGTAGCCTCATAGAAGTGGGTCTTGGTTTCCCAATCCCCAACTTTTTTTAAAACTGAGTAGGGCATCAAGTTGATACTCGCCCCTAGATCACAAAGAGCTTTGGAAAAGTCGGTACTTCCAATGGTACAAGGGATTGTGAAATCGCCGGGATCTTCCAATTTAGGAGACATTGAGTGCATAATTGCACTCATTTGCTGTGTCATACTTATAGTCTCACAATTCATCGACCTCTTCTTTGTCACCAAATCCTTCATGAACTTTGCATAGCCGGGCATTTGTTCCAAAGCCTCAACCAATGGCACATTAAAAGATAAGCTCTTCATCATGTCAATGAACTTTTTGAGTTGGTTCTCGTCATTTTGCTTGGCAAGCCTTTGAGGGTATGGAGGAGGAGGACTTGGAATTGGTTCCTTAGCCTTTGGTACTACCGATTCCGGTATGTCAACAATGTATTCCCTAGACAGGTTTACTTCTTCTTGAGTCTCCTCCATATTTTCATCAGCATCAATTCTCACATCGTCATTTGCTTGTACCACATTGTTTGGAATCTCATCTTCTCGAATCACTTGTTCATCAACCATAATTTTTCTTTGACTTGAGGTGGTTTCATCCCCACCTTTTCTACTCCTCGTAGTTATAATCATAGCATGTCCCGTGTCGTTCCCACCCTTTAGGTTCACCACCGTGTCACTTGTTAGTGCCCCCTTAGAACGAGTGTTCAAAGCTTGCGAGATTTGCCCCAATTGAACTTCCAAATTGCGAATTAAAGTGTTGTGAGAGGCTATTTGAGCATTGGAGTTGGAATTCTTCTCCATCATTTGTTTGAACATGTTCCCAATTCTCCCCATCTCATTGTTGGAAGAGCTAGGACCATGGGAAGGATAAGGAGGCGGGTTGCTTGGTTGTTGATACATCAGGGGTCTTTGAAAGCCCGACCCCCGATTCCCTTGGTTATTGTTCCAACCCCCTTGGTTGTTGCCTCCGCAATATCCTTGATTGTTGACACTCCAATTGCCTCGGTTGTTTTGACCATTCCAATTGCCTTGATTATTTTGATTGTTGTAATTACCTTGGTCGTTACCACCACTCCAATTGCCTTGGTGATTTGAGTTCCAACTCCGTTGATTACCTTGAGATCACCATTGTTGTTGATTCGGGACTGAGAGTTGTTTCTTTTCCCTTGAAAGTTGTTCACATATTGCACTTTCTCCTCTTGTTCAGTGTATGATTCATCTTGGTCAAACCCACTATCTTCTTGCACTATATTGTTCCGCACGGTTTTTCACTTGTTGACCCTTTTGCCTTCGCTTGTTCACCATTGGATTTGCACATTCCTTTGCATTTACTTGATTAGGACCTTGAACTTTTTGAAGTTGAGCTTTGGCTAATTGATTCATTGTGGTGGTCAACTCGGCAATTGCTTGCCCATGATCATGCAATTCTTTATGTAGGTGAATCATATTTGGATAACCTTGAGGAACATTTGCTATACTTTGCCATGCCGATGAAGTGACCGTCATTTCATCTAAGATCTCACAAGCTTCGGCATATGGTGTTGTCATGAAATTTCCACCGGCAAGTTGGTTGACCACGCATTGATTGAATCATAGCCTCCGTCATGTCATTGTTTGGGCACTCTTTCACCATAGTACGGTACCTCTCCCATATCTCGTGCCAAGGATCGTTCGGTTCTTGCTTGAATGCTAGAATCTCATCTCTAAGAGTAGCCATATGCTCGAGAAAAAAGAACTTGGCAATGAATTTCTCCTCCAATTCATCCCATGTACGGATATAATGGTTTGTCAATCTTTCTAACCAATCCAAGGCTTTCCCCCGTAGAGAGAAGGGAAATGTCCTCAACCTTAGAGCATCCTCGGATACGTTGGTCTGTTTACTCCCCCAGCAAGTGTCCACGAACCCCTTCAAGTGTTTGTATGCATTTTGACTCGGAGCCTCGGTGAAGAATCCATGTTGCTCTAGCAATGAGAGCATAGCATTAGTGATTCAGAAGTTGCCCGCCCTAATAGGGGGGGGGGGGGAATATGGCACTTGCATATCCTTCATTTGACAACACCCAGTGTGGAGCCGCTCTTGATGGAGGTGGGGGAGGGAAGGGAACATTTTCATGAGGCGGTCGGCCTCGTCTATTTGCTTGAGGTTCAAGAGGAACCTCGTCAACTTGGTTATCATCCACATCCTACCCCAATGGCAAGTTCCCGAGAGGATCATTGTTGTTGAGAGACATTTTTGTACCTACAATTGTATCACAAAAAGATTAGTAACCCGGAAAGAAAGGAAGACAAGTCACACACAAAACCAAATATATAGCAAAGTCCGTTTTTAGCTCCCCGACAATGGCGCCAAAAAATTTATCTCGCCCAAATCACACCTTAGTTTAGGACTGTGAAGCGGTCGATTGTAATGATAATTACCCAACTAAGAGTCGGGATCGAATCCACAAGGAGCGTAGATGGGATTAGGTATATATTCGGACAAGAGCATAAGGTGTCTAAGATGCACTTCCACAAACTGTGTTTTGATTCTACTTCTAGATTATGCTATGGTTTGCAAATATAAAGCTAGAGAATAATATTTTTGGTGTTGTTTTTCAAGTATGTAAAAGATCTAGGGCTGTGACTTCAACCTAGGTATTTTCTTAACGGGTTGTGGGCTTTAGAGCGGGTTTTGTAGGTAGGGATGTAATATAACAATCAACACACAATTACCCACTCAATACCTCTCAGTAATAGAATGGTTTTTCCCAATTTGGCTTTCTCAAGTCCAAGTGGATAATGCACAAAATAGTTGATAGATGCTTAAGTCGGGTTTTATTATCTCTAGATTTAACCCTTTAATTGGAACTATCAATTTCTTGGGTTCATCCCAATTTCATGTTAGCCAAATTTTCCTAGATTAAGTCTCTTTTTATCAAGTAGAGACTAAGTCAAATAGGCTTGAATCAATATTTGCAATCATTAATTCTACAATTATAGCAAGAACTAGGCTAAATATTATACACCCAATCATAAACAATCCCTAAAGCAAACAACCATTAGGTACCCACGCTAAGATTGGGTCACAACCCTAGCTAGAAATTTAGCTACTCATAGTGTGTGATGAAGAAAATAAAAAAGAAAAGATGATTAAACTCATTTATTAATGATAAATAGAAGAAAATCCCATGTAAAATTGACAAGCTATGATAAGGTTTCCTAAAACAGTAAAGAAAAATGACTACAAACTTTCAGATATTCAAAACTTAACCTAATTTTGTCAAAAAAGACTATTTATACACAACTGAAATTTTCAGACAAAATTGTCTTTCCGCGGCCGCACAATTCTGTGTGTGGTCCGCATAATTCTGTGTGCGGTCCGCACTTTGCTGCAACTCTTGTTCCTATGAATAAGGTTGGAGAGTCTGAAGTTATGCCAAAAACCAGAAAAGAATACAGCGATATTGACAGAAAAGATGTTGAGAAGAATTTTCGTCCCAAGAAAATCTTGGTCTGTGGTATAGGACCTGATGAGTAAAATAGAATCTCAGCCTGTCAATCTGCCAACGAGATATGGGAAGCATTGCAAACGGCACATGAAGGAGCTACTCAGGTCAAACAATCCAAGATTGACATGCTCACCACCGAGTATGAGCTTTTCAGGATAAAAGATGATGAATCTACACAAGATATGCACACAAGATTCACATCTATCATAAATGAAATTCATTCACTTGGAGAAATTATTCCTAGAAAAAAGCTTGTAAGGAAGGTTCTCAATTTTACCTAGCTCTTGGGAGAGTAAGGTGAACGCCACCACTGAAGCCAAAGATCTACAAACTCTAACCATGGACGAGCTGATTGGAAATTTGAAGACATATGAGATGAAGAGAAAGAAAGACAATGAAAGAAGAGAGCCAAAGAAGGAGAAGAACCTGGCGCTCAAGGCTGAAAACAATGACTCAAGTGAAGAAGATAGTGACATGGCCTATCTCACTAAAAGGTTTCAAAAGATGGTTCGAAGAAATGGTGGCATACCAAAGAGAGGCAACTCAAGTAAACCAAGGAACTATGATCTCTGTCACAAGTGCAGAAAGCCAGGGCACTTCATCAAAGACTTCCCACTCTTGAAGCAGGAGCACGACAAATACAACTCCGACAAAGCAGTAAAAAGGAACCCGGTTCCTGACAAACGATTCAGCCGAAAAAGTGCAGCTGACAATGTTGTGAAGCAAGATCTTTCTACATGGGGAGACTCCTACAGTGAATCAAAAGAGGAACCAGATGCAGGAAATAGTTCCATGATGGAAGAGGAAAATGAAACAAAGGAATATGGTTTATTATTTGCATTGATATCTCAAATCGATGATGACAATGATGAGGTATATTTCAGGGATGTTCAGAGAAATATGAAATCCTACTCTTCTAAGAAATTGATGTCATTAGAGAATGTTCTAATTGATGCATATTATAGTCTCGTTAATGATAAATATGCTTTGACCATAGTGTTACGAGACGCTGAACAATCTAGAGATGACCTGGTGGTTTGTGTGGTTGATTTAAAAGAGACTATAGATAATCTTGAAAAATAAAGGGAAGTTCTAACTGGAAAAATAAATAGTGTATAAAATGAGAGAGATGACTTGATGGTAGTGGTTATTGACTTGAAGGAGACCATAGAGAACCTTAGCAAAGAAAAGAAAACTCTAGCAGAGAAAATTACAGCTACTGAGCAAGAAAGGGATGACTTTTTAGTGGTAATCACAGATCTAGAGGAAACAATTGAGGGACTCAAATCAGAACATAGGCTTGTAAGTATTGAGAAAGGGAAGGAAGTAGCTAGTGAGACACACATCAAGCTTGAAAAGGAATTGAATGATATGAAAACTAGTCTGTGTGGTGAACTACAGAAAAATAGGCAACTTCAAACTGAATTGGAGAAAGTCAAAATTGATCTTGAGAAATATCTTAAGTGGACCTGGTCCTCAGATGTTGTCACTGCCATGTACTTCAATAATAGTGGAAACAGGCAGGAATCGGGTTCCAAAAGGAGAAAATTCCTTACAACCCTCACAGCAAGTACGTCACTGTTCTTGATAACTGGCTTTGTACCCACTGTGGGAACAATGGGCATTTCAAAAAAAAATTGCCAGGCCAGGGTTCAATATGTTCAGAAAAACAAAGTGTTTGCTGAAAAATTGACTACTAAAAGGGGACCAGGTGCCACTCGCAAAAATCGTATCTTGCCTGCATGGACTAGAAAAGCTCTTATCCACCCTTTTCCTCATTACAAGGGACCCAAACTAGTTTGGTTCCTAAATCTAACCCATAATTTATATGTGCAGGGAACAATGAAAGAAAACGGACTACAATGGATCATGGGCAGTGAATGCTCAAAGCACATGACTGGGAACACCATGGATTTTCTCTCACTGAAAGCCCTGCAAGGAGGGAATGTATCCTTTGGTAATGGAAAAAAGGGGTACATTCTCGATGCCGGAAAGGTTGGAAAGTCTCTTTCACACTCAATTGAGAATGTGTACTATGTGGATGGCCTGAAGTACAGTCTATTGAGTGTTTCTCAAATCTATGATAAAGGGAACAAAGTAGAGTTCTTGTCTAAAGTGTGCACAGTTACTAATCTGG
Organism: Nicotiana knightiana; assembly: GCA_005239525.1. Taxonomy (NCBI): domain Eukaryota; kingdom Viridiplantae; phylum Streptophyta; class Magnoliopsida; order Solanales; family Solanaceae; genus Nicotiana; species Nicotiana knightiana. Next base: position 7,206 of record ML405785.1, on the reverse strand, counting down.
TAACTGGCGAAGTGGTCTTAATAGCCAAAAGATACAAGAACGTATATGTTGCTGATTTTGGATCTCTACAAGCTGGTGATATGAGCTGCCTAAAGGTAGTAGATGATGATGCAGAACTGTGGCATAGAAGATTGGGACATGCAAGCTTTTCACTTCTGAATAAACTGATACAGAAGGACCTGGTTCGTGGTCTGCTAAATTCTAGGTTCAAGGAGTATAGAGTGTGTGATGCTTGTGCTAAAGGAAAACACATGAAATCATCTCTTAAGCCAAAGAAGAATGTCAGCACATCAAAACCACTCGAACTCCTTCATATGGATATGTGTGGTCCTATGAGAGTACCAAGTAGAGGTGGAAAGAGATATACTTATGTGATTGTAGACGACTATTCAAGATTCACTTGGACACTATTTCTTAGAACAAAAGATAATACATTCGAGGTATTTGTGGCCTTTGTAAAGAAAATCCAAGTGAAGATGGAATTGAAGGCAGCCTACATCAGATCTGACCATGGGAGAGAATTCGACAATGCTAAGTTTGATGATTTTTGCAATGAAAATGGGATTACTCACAACTTCTCAGCTCCAAGAACTCCACAGCAAAATGGAGTTGTCGAAAGGAAGAACAGAACTCTAGAATACACGGCACGGACAATGCTCATTGACAATGGAATTGCCAAAAATTTCTGGGCAGAGGCAATAAACACTGCATGCTACTTGGTGAACAGGTGCATGATCAGGTCCCTCATGAACAAAACCCCTTATGAGCTAAGCAATGGGAGGAAGACAAAGATTACTCATTTGAGAACCTTTGGATGCAAATGCTATGTCCTCAACAACGGGAAGGACCAGCTTGGGAAGTTTGATGCAAAAAGTGATGAAGGAATCTTTCTGGGATACTCCTCTCAAAGCAAAGCCTAAAAAGTATACAACAAAAGGACACAATGTGTGGAATAAAGTGTTCATGTGTTATTTAACGAGACACCTTCTTCTAACAAGGAAGGAAACAAGGATGATCAAGAGAATGAACCATTATTGGTTCTTGGGGAAATCATTGATGTTTCAAATGGCAAAGCCGATATGATGAGTCTGATAAAAGAGGCAAGTGAAGACAATGTAACATCATCTTCCACTTCTCAAGAGGAACCTGGTATCCCAATCACTACCATTGAAGCTGAAGAAAGAGTTGTAGATGCAGTGCAAGGCACTCCATAGGCAGCAGAACAAGGAGTGCAGGGAAAACCATCTGATTTACCCAGTTCCTCTACCAATCAGACTCCTGTCCCAAATTGGAAACACAAACACAAACACAAAATCTCTCATCCACTTGACAATATAATCACCCCCCTTGATTCTGGAGTCCAGACAAGATCAAAAGCCAGAAATTCCCTAGCCTTCTCAGCCTTTCTATCCCAAATAGAACCCAAAAATATCAAGGAAGCCTTGAAGGATGCAGACTGGATTACAGCTATGCAAGAGGAGCTGTATCAATTTGAAAGAAACAAGGTATGGCTCCTGGTACCCAGACTCTCACACAGAACCATCATAGGGACCAGGTGGTTATTCAGGAATAAGCTGGATGAACATGGAAATACTACAATGAACAAAGCAAGGCTTGTTGTCCAAGGGTATAATCAGGAGGAAGGGATCGATTATGATGAGACTTTTTCCCCAGTTGCTCTCATGGAAGCCATTAGGATCCTCATTGCCTTTGCATCACATATGGAATTCACCTTATTCCAAATGGATGTGAAGAGTGCCTTTTTGAATGGTTTTCTTAAGGAAGAGGTCTATGTCAAGCAACCTCTAGGATTTGAATGTCATGAACATCCAGAGTATGTATTCAAATTGGATAAGGCACTCTACGAATTGAAGCAGGCCCCTCGAGCCTGGTATGAGAGGCTATCCAAGTTTCTCTTGGAAAATGGCTTCACAAGAGGAAAGATTGATAATATATTGTTTTTGAAGAAACGGGGAAGGAATCTGCTCATCGTTCAGGTTTATGTGGAGGACATCATATTTGGGGCTACGGCAGATTCACTATGTAAAGAATTTGCTAAACTCATGGGAAGTGAGTTTGAAATGAGCATGATGGGGGAACCGAACTTCTTCCTGGGTCTTCAAGTGAAGCAGTACACAAAGGGACGTGTATCAGTCAGCAGAAATACGTCAAAGAACTCCTTAAGAGATTTGATATGGAAGCATCAAAGGTGATCGATACCCTTAGAGATACTGCAACTAAGCTGGAGACGGATAATTCTGGATCACCTGTAAATCAAACAATGTATCGGGGAATCATTGGATCACTACTCTATCTTACTGTTAGCATGCCAGACATTGTATTCAGTGTGGGATTATGTGCAAGGTTTCAATCAAATCCTAAGGAATCTCATATGACGACTACTAAGAGAATTCTGAGATATCTTAAGGGCACACAAGACCTGGTTCTGTATTATCCTTCAGGTGACAATTTCAACCTTATTGGTTATGCTGACGCTGATTATGCAGGTTATCTAATGGACAGGAAAAGCACATCTGGAATTGCTCATTTCCTTGGATCATGTCTAATCTCATGGGGCACAAGGAAGCAAAACTCAGTAGTCCTCTCAACAGCTGAAGCAGAATATGTTGTTGCAGCTTCGTGTTGTGCTCAACTACTGTGGATCAAGCAACAATTGGAAGACTTTGGAGTATACATTGATTATATATTTCTTCTATGTGACAACACCAGTGATCTCAACATGGCAAAGAACCCAGTTCAGCGCAAGAGAACCAAACACATTGATGTCAGACACCACTTTCTCAGAGACAATGTGGAAAAGGGACTTATCTGTATGAGATTTTGTTGCACTGAAGATCAAATTGCAGATATCATCACCAAAGCTCTAAGCAGGGAACATTTTGAGAGAAATATGATGGCACTGGGGTTAATTAAACTTAGTTGAGAACCTGGTTCTTCTCTTATGGCTATGAAAGTCATACTCAGGAAAAATTAGCTAAAGTGTTTTCTGACCAAGTCTAACTCACATCTATACCGTTGCAGGTAGACATGCATGATGATCATAGAAGCTGAAGGTACAGTGTTGAACTGCGAAAGAGAGTTGCAAAAATCTTTTTGCAAAAATAGATCAGGAACCCGGTTCCTGTACCACATGTTAGCAGTAATGTGTTTTTCTCATGCCTTTCTCAAAAGACAACAAAATTAATTCAACTGCCACATCATCCGACTTTTCAGAGCCTGCATATCACGTCTTGTCTCTCAAATCCTTTCACTTCCTCTGCACATTACGTATTCCCACAAACCCACTACCGTTTCAACACTCTTCAAAACCCGTTCCTCTTCCCTCTCATTATTAGCCCTTCCCTCCATCAAACACTCTCACTCCCAATGTTCTGAACCGTTCTCTCCCGTTGCATATCTGTGAATTTTTTTAGAACCATCTACTACTTCTCTCACCATGTGACGAACAATCGTCACCTTCTCCTGCCAACAACATCACTCCCACATCTCCACCTTCCTTAGCATCACCCCCCAGAAACCCACTCCTCCACCACCCCTGATACCAATGTATTCGCACCCGTTTCTTCTTCATCTCCTATCCCCCTTGCTTCTTCATCAAACCCTGACTCACTTCTAAGTATTTAAACTTCTGATTCCCCAAATGTTAACCCTACTTCTCCTCCTCCTTCTGATTAAACCAAAGAAAAATTGGAAAGTGCTACCCCTCAGGCGTCAGAGGTCTCTGAGGAAGATCCCGATCAATACTTGAACTCCTCCGTCCTGGAGTCAGTGGCTCCCATGGAGTCCCCAGAAAAGGAAGCAGCAGAAAATATCATGGCTATCGCTGCTGAAAGCCTTAAGAGTGAAGGACCCTCTATTCGACCTGAATCTTAGGGGGAAGAAACCCCATTTTGGGGGGATGAAGGATCCATGGTACTTTTTGAATCTCCAGTTCATGAAAAGGCCTCTGAAAAACCTGATGAAGAATCTGGTCTCCCTCTGAGGAACCAAGTCAGGAGCCTAGTTTTCCCACTAAGCCATTGGAGTCCATTCCACCTATTGAGGTACCATTTGATGAGTATGATGAGGATGACATGGTTCTTAGTTCCCGTTTTAAAATATGAAAGCCATTAGTCACTCCTGAGTTGCAGAAGAAAGAAGCTTTTGAGTCTGCTTTGCAGAAGAGTAAGAGGAGCAGTAAGAAAAATAAGAAGAGATTAATGAAACAGGGAGAAGTTTTGGTTGATAAAAACATTCCAGTGGTTGAGGTTTATGAAGATGTCGTAGAGGAACCTAGTTCTTTAGTAAAAAGTTCTACGAAGGTAGAAAAGTCTGTGGTTGGCGCTTCCAGGGAATCTGTTGAAAAACAAAGTGAAACATCTGTGAAGAGTGGTGGTAAATCTAAGAAGGTTGTGGTTGAGTAAGATCTATCTGAAGGTGATACTTTGGTTGCTGCGAGTGGGAAGGGAAAGTCTGATGAAAAGTCTAGAAAAAGAAAGCAGGAAACTATGGGAGGACCTGGTTCAATGAAGACCGTACCAAGTGACAGTGGACTTGGACATGAGAGATTGAGAACTCAGAAAGTCTTGTGGGGTCGCATGTTTGACCCAGAAATCTCGGAGATGGCAGGAATGAGGCAAGTTTTGGAGATGGTGGAATTCCAGCAATGAGGTCATTTGTTTAAGGCGGATGTGACTAAGGTATATTAAGATGAGGTGCAAAACTTCTATGCAACTCTCTTCACTATTGGAGGGGACCAGATTTGTGTGCTAGTAAATGGTGCGGACATTGTGATTGACGCTTCTGTGTTAGAGAAAATTCTTCAAGTTCCGTGTGAAGGGATGACCTCAGTCAAGGGTGCTTGTGGAGCTAAATTTAGGAGAGCTATTATGAAATAACAAGCTATCCATCAGGGGGAACGGGTGCATAAGAAGGCACTACTGCCGGTGTATCAGCTCCTCTTTGAATTGGTCAACAAGGTCCTTTTACCCCGTGCTGAGAGGAGGTATATAGATTCCAAGTCTGATCTGGTCTTGATGGAGGCTCTTGATGAGTTCACACCCGTAAATCTGCCAGCCATTATGATAGAAAACATTCAAAAGGTGGCGAACTTTCAAGATGGAAATCACGGGCTTCTATACGGATTTCTCCTCACTCGGGTATTCCAATTCTAAAAGGTACCTTTGGGCAATCCTAAAGTAGGAACCCTCAAGAAAACCTTCTTCAAAACAACTCCGGAAGAATGTGAGTGCGTGAAAAAGGTTGGGGGAAGCACTTCGACGATTTCTCAGCTGATAAATTCTCAGAATGCTGCTACTGAAGAAATCAGAAGGTTGAAGGTCTAGGAATTCCATACTGGAAACTCGGCTAATTCAAGTTGTTGGAGCACCAGGGGCTGTAAATTCTTCCAATGAAGAAGTTGCTCGCTTGACTAAGGAGAATGCTGAGCTTAGAAAACAGGTGGAGAACCTGCGGGAGAAACTTCTTGAGGAACAGATGTCTGCCAATGTCCGCATGGACCTTGTTCTCAAAACCATTGTTGCCTCATCCTCCAAGCCTTCCTCTTCTAGTGCCCCCGAGGATCCTCTCAGTGACCAGTTATCTTGTGTTTTGATTTTTGTGGCTGTTGTTTTCTTTTTGTTTTTTTTAGTGATGGTATGTTGGATCTCACTGTTGCTGCTCCTGTTTACTCAGTCCAAATTATTCTTTGCTGTCATCGCAAAGACTTATGTTTCTAAAACCAATTATTATCAATGAAACAACTCTCCTTTTGCTAGTACAATGCTTGTTTTCCTTTTGCTTCTCTTTTCTATCCTGTTGTGTGCACACATGGGGCATGAGTTGGCTGTGTTAGAGTTCTTTATGCTTTTGTCTTACCTGCTTGTGTATTTTTAATGATTCCAAAAGGGGGAAGATATAAGTATACTTGTAGAATGAAGCAAGGGGGAAACATAGAATCAGGGGGAACATATGAGGTTACTGGTACTTCATCTGGTTAAGTCAAGCTCCATAAACAGTTTGTTCACCCAAGACACTGCATAGTTTTGAAGATTGACAAATGTCTGAACAGTTGAACCAGCTCCATCAGAGCACACATACTTGACCTGACGCGTTGGCACACAATCCTTATATGCATAGGAGATGAATGTGATTGTGAAGTATCAGTGAACAATGAGAGTGTCTTCTAATGCGAAAAGGTTGCAAATTGATAAGAGAATATAAGTTGAATTCAGCAAGGACAGTAACGAAGGAAGGAAGTTGAGTATAATACGAACTCGTTCTCCCAGGTAGAGTTGTACCAGAACTGGACGACAAACTCAACAACTGACTTTATAAATAATTGAAGTATTCTTGCTTGAATCTAGAATGCACAAGTGCAGAAGTGAATCAAGATCTAAAATTAAAAATTCCCAGATATTTTGCAAGCAGAATTATTGTGCGATACAAAGGCTACAGACCAGCTAGATGAACCAGTTCCATCTTTTTGTCGTTGAGTCTAGTTGGTTGTAGTAGGAGATTTAAATATTGTATCTTTTCAGCTTTCATAGAAGCAATTGTAATAGGTACGCATTGTTCAAGTTAGAGTTAACTTGAAGCTTGTAGAAATTATCTAGAGGCTAGTTACTACGAAGGGATTAGAGTTAGTCCTAGGATTACAAAAGAGTTTATTTTGTAAGTCCATTTGGCTAAGAGTTTTAGTGAAGATTTTGAGAAAATCCTACTGAGGAGTAGGTCGTGGGTTTTTCACCTTTTGAGCCNCACGTAAAAATCTCTGTGTTTTTACTTTATTGCTTTTATTATTCCGCAACAGTAGAAGTTGGAACACCAAGAAGAACCAGGTTCTTCTAGAAAGACAACACTCGAAAATTGGGTACCACACAAATTAACCTATCTTCTTGTGTGGTATTGACATCTAAAACATCAATAGGTATCAGAGCAGGTTATCTTTAAAAGGCTAACACCTTGGAGAAGATCAAGATGAGTGCACCACCTGGAAACTGGGAAGGTCAATCAACTGCAAGGCCACCACTCTTCAATGGCCAGTATTACTCTTGGTGGAAAAACAGGATGAAGGACCACCTGATTGGAGAAGACTGTGAACTCTGGGACATAGTCACTGATGGTCCTCTAGCTACCATGAATAAGACCGATGAAGGTATAGATGTACCAAAGACTAGAGCTGACTGCACTGCTGAGGATCTGAAG
>ML405781.1:13571-26587 GCA_005239525.1 Nicotiana knightiana | reverse complement strand
ATATATGTGTGTGTGTGTGTGTGTGTGTGTGTGTGTGTGTGCGTGTGTGTGTGTGTATGTGTCTATTGTGTGTGTGTGTATGTGTGTGTGTTGCGCATGCGGTGTGACAAGGTGGGAACACGATTATGCGCGTGTGGCGAGACAAGGCGGGCATTTACTTTACTATTGCACACGTGGCGAGACAAGGTGGGCTATGTCAGGGATTGTTTTGTGATGACTTGTGTTGGCCTTAGGGCATTCTTGTTGTTGATATTGTGTAGTGGTACACTTACCTGTGTGAACTCATTCTGTGAAAGTTGTGAGAAAAACATTTTTCGTGTTGTCCTTTCCTTTCCTTATGTTTATTAGCTGGTTTGAACTATGTTAGGACACTTGCACAAACATACATGTCGCTAAGTGCTCTTATCGGATTAAGGAACTTCCTTGTTATTGTTGAGTATAGATACCTTATTGTATTTGCATTCTGTGCGTGAATGACTCTAATTGGCACGGGCGTTGTCCGTGCAGTTATTAGTTGAAATGAGGGCACAAGGTGCCAAATGTTAGGGTTCAGATATGGGGACCCGTGAGTTGTGATTTTTCCGAGGTTCAGTACCTCGTGGAATTGACTAAGACTTGATGTAAAAGAAGTTGTAATTGTTGAGTTATTACTTGTTCTTGTTGTATATGTGATTCCGGATTTAGTTTGTGTTCCATTCACTCTTTTGTGTTATTTCATGGTTTTTCCGCTGATACTTGTTGTTTCCTCCCTTATTGAATTTACTGTATTGTTAGACATATTGCATAGTGTTTATGTAGACATCATATTCCGCTATTCCTATATTTATACTTGTTCAATTCATTAGACTAGTGGGTGTCTTGACTAGTCCTCGTCACTACTTCACCGAGGTTAGTCTTAATACTTATTGGGCACCGTTGTGGTATGCTCATACTACATTTTTGCACATTTTTGTGCAGATCTCAGGTATTGCGTAGCCGGTTGATCGTTATCTATCAACCCGGATTGCTGTTATGGAGAATCAAGGTAAAACTTGCTACAGCGTTCGGGGGTTTCGGAGTCATCGTCCTATTTTTGTTCATACACTATTTTATTTATTTATGAACAGTTGTATTTAGAAGTCATAGTAAAATTTTGTAGAGCTTATGACTTGTAATATCGGGTTTTGGGAACATGTTTATTGTATAAAGGATTCATTTTTTTTTAAATTATTAGATGTTAAATTATTGTTGTTGTATTTTTCGTAAATGATAGGCTTACCTAGTCTTTAAGACTAGGTGCCATCAAGATACCTAACAGAGAGAAAATTGGGTCGTGAAAAGTTGGTATAAGAGCTCTAGGTTCATAGGTGCTACGAGTCATAAGCGAGTTTAGTAGAGTCTTGCGGATAGGTACGGAGACGTCTGTACTTATCTTCGAGAGGCTACAGAACTATTAGGACAATTGCACTTCCTTCATTCCTATCGTGCAAGTTCATTGATCTTGAAGCTTGAAATTTTATCATTCCATTCTCTCACAGATGGTGAGGACACGAGCTGCAGTTCCTGATGACGTTACCCCTGGAGCTGATGTCGTTAGGGGCAGAGGCCGACGAGGAGCACATGTCGCAACTAGAGAACCTACCAGAGCAGCCGTTGAGGAGCCGCCAGTAGTTCCAATTAGGGAGCAGGTACTGTAGGTGCCAGCTATTACCCCCGGACATCAAGAGACCTTGGCACAGTTCCTGAGTATGATTGGTACATTGGTTCAGGCAGGGTTGACTACAGTTGTACTAGCTACTTCACAAACTGGGGGAGGATCTCAGACTCTCGCTGACCACACACCGGAGCAGCGAGATCATGCTGGTCAGGTTTCAGGTGTCATGGCGACATAGCCTGTGATCCCAGTTCAGCCCGTGGTTAGGGAAACAACATCTAAGGAAAAGCAGCTTAGACTTTCAAGGTTCAAGAAATATGACCGTCCTTCATTTAGCGGCTTGGCTTCAGAGAGTGCACATAGTTTTCTAGATGAGTGCCATCGCATTCTACACACTATGGGTATTGTTGAGCCGAGTGGGGTTACATTTACTACGTTCCAGCTTAAGGGAGCGGCTTATTAGTGGTGGCGGGCGTATGAGTTAGGTAGCCCGGCCGAGTCAGCTTCACTTTCATGGGTTCAGTTTTCAGAGATGTTCCTGAGAGAGTTTGTACCTTAGTCCCTTCGATATGTGTGGCGCACAGAGTTCGAGAAACTGTGCCAGGGCATTATATTAGTATCAGAGTATGTCGTCAGATTCAGTGATTTGGCCAGACATGCACCCACTTTGGTCGCTACAGTTAGAGAGCATGTCCGTAGATTCATTGAGGGGCTCAAAAATGATATTCGGTTAAGCATGGCTCGGGAGTTAGAGTCAGATGTTTCATTTCAGCAGGTGGTAGGGATCGCTCGCTGAGTAGAGGGCATGTGGGATCAGGAAAGAGAGGACATGCGGGGTTTTGAGAGAAAGGACAGGCGATTCCAGGAGATAGGGGACCGCTAGGCGAGGAGGCCTCGTAGGTTGGAGAGATCTACTGGTCCTTATTTTGGAGGCAGGGTACGTCATGGTAGAGGTTCTGTGGGTCAACCAGTTCAGTTTGTATTTTCGGCTTCGCACAAGGTTTTTGGTGCTCATAGGTATCCGAGTACTCGTACTGCACAGTTTCCACAACCACGTCATTAGAGAGGCTTCTTTGAGTGTGGAGATACCAGCCACTTGGTGAGAGATTGTCCCAGGCTTCAGACAAATGTGTCACATCGGGGTATTCAGGCGAGCAGGAGGCCCAAGAGGGAGAGGTCCATCCCGTTGATGTGTTTCATATAGTAGGCTAGAGGACGTTGGGCCAGATGATGTCATACATGTATGTCTTTGATTCATTAAAGAGGGGAACCTTTTGTATTTCGTATTGGTTCTGCTTATCGGGACGAGTTCCCTTATTTGTTGTTTTATTTATAGGTGAGTTTCATAATTTGCACTTTGTTTATTTGTTTGCCGTGTTGGGAGACTCCATGAGTGGTAGCCCGTGTCTATCGTTGTTTTATCCATCATTGAGAGTGGTGAGATTAGAAGTGAGTCCATGTTCTTCGTTATAGTAGGTTTTAGTGTGATTCCTGAGTATTCTTGGTTGCGATTCGTGATTTGGTACTCTACTGGGGTTAGAGTTCCATAAGTGTTGTGATTTTATTTTCAGAACTGAGTTAGTGGAAGATTGAGATTAGTATGATGTATAATTGACTTGTGATTTAGAGTGGAGGGTGAGTCCCTTGCGATTTCATGAGATTTGATATGTTTGAGTCGGGCTGCATGCCGCGGTGGAGAGTTATACCAGGATGAGATCCTTATGATTGTTCATGTACTTTGATTTTCCTATTTAAATTGATTCGTAGTATGGTACTGAGAGAGAGTTGTGCTTGTCGGGCTTGTTTGATATTTCTCTTTATGTGTTTCTCTTTTCATATCAGTCATTTTTGTTCTATGTTCTTGAGTTTTAGCTTGCGGGGTGTATTCCCGGTGGTGTTAGTTGCGACTTGTTGATTCGGGTGTGTAGTTATGAGGTCTTGTGGTTTGGCATCATCATCAGTGTTGTGGAGATTTGAAACGGGTTCCTATAGGATATAAGGTTAATTGCCGGTGTTGGTTTTGCTTACGGGCAGCTATTGTGATCAGAAATGTTATTATGGGACGATGTGTAGTGTGTTATGTTGTGTGGTCGTACCTTGTGGGTGTAGGCATGAGTTGTTGCAACTGGTTGAGACTGATACCGGGTATGGGTCTAGAATCGGGTCTTTTAGAAATGAATGGAAGGTGAGAATTTTGACTCTGAGGCTTATCGGGGTTGTTAGAAAGCTAAATTTCAGTTGGGATGGTGTCGTCAGGCTTATGTGGATTGGGGTGACGCGAGATCAGTGATTTGAAGACGTCGAGGCGATTCTTGGCACGTTCGAGGACGAACGTTTGTTTTAAGAGGGGAAGAATGTAACAACCTGGCCAGTCAATTCGAGAATTTAAGTCCCATTCGGTGGCATAAGGTCTTGTACAACTTTATATTATGTGCATCGACTTGTGTGCGTGGTTGAATTCAGTTACCGTAGGATTCAGAGTTGAATTGGAAGAAGGATTCTAGTTTTGGAAGCTTAAGCGGTGGGAATTTGACCGGAATTTGGCTTTTGTGTAAACGGCTCCGGAATGGGGGTTGGATGATTTCAACAGCTTCGTAAGGTGATTTTGGACTCAGGCGTGTGTCCGGATTTGGATTTGGAGGTCCGTAGGGTGTTTTGGAGCATTTCGGTGAAAGTTGAAGTTGGAAAGTGGAAAGGTTTGCTAATGGTTGACTTTGGTGATATCGGGGTCGGAACACGAATCCGAGAGTTGGAAAAGCTCCATAATGCTATTTGGGACTTGTCCGCAAAATTTGACGTCATTCCGGGTTGGGTTGATAGGTATCGGCACGAGTGTTAGAAGATGGAAGAATTGGAAGTTCATAAGTTCGATTCATGTGCGATTTATAGTTTCGTCGTTGTTTGATGTGATTCAAGGTCCAGAGCGAGTCCATGTTAGTTATAGAACTTGTTGGTATGTTGGGACGGGGTCTTAGGGGGGGCCGGGCGTGTTCCGGTCGAGGTCTTGGATGTTTTTCCTAGTTTGAGCAGGTCTGGTTTTGGTGTCTCGCACCTGCGACACTTTGGAGCGCAGGTGCGGCTCCGCTTCTGTGTGATCCTGGTCGCTTCTGCGATCCTTGAGGTCTGGGAGCTAGCTCGCATCTGCGGATGCTGGCAACGCAGGTGCGAAGGCCGCTTCTGCGGTTCAGTGATCGGATCTGCGAGAAATCTCGCTTCTGCAGCTTCCCTTTCGCTTCTGCGGTGCCGCAGGTTTGAAGAAAGTTTTAAAAATGAATAAAAGCATGATTTGAGGGACGAAATGGTATTGTAATTTGATAATTTTAGTATGGTTTAACTCGTATCGGAATGGGTGTTCAGGTTTAGTGAAATTTGTCGGGTTCCAAGGAGTGGGCCCGGGGGTCGACTTTTGGGTCAATTTTTAGATTTTTGTAAAGATTGAGACTTTATGATCCGAAAATAGTTTCTTATGAGTTTTATTTATGTTTCGAAGTTATTTTGATTAGATTTGAGCCGTCCGGAGGTCTTTTCACCCGAGGAGTTCATATTAGAGTACCGAGTTGTCTCTTTTGAGGTAAGTATCTTGCCTAACCTTGTGTGGGGGAACTACCCCTTAGAATTTGAGTCTTCTATGTTGATTGTATCCATGTATGCAAGGTAACGAGTACGTGATCAAAATTATTTTTGGAAATTGGCTTTTTAGGGTTCCTAGGTCCTTGTATTCATTGAATATGTAGTTGTTCTTGTATGATTACGTTCCTTAATTAGTAAATTCATCTTTACCTGCTTAATTAGAATTTCTTGCTTCATAATTCACTCTTATTGATATTTGATACATATGTTCCTTAATTGAGACTATTAATTTTTTTATCGCCATGTTGCCCTCTCCCTAACTGCTTATCCCTATTTGAATTTGTAGTTATTCCTGTTTTGTAAATGTTCTCCCTCATTTGAAGTTATAGTGATCTTCTCGCTGCCTACCTTTAGTTGATTTGGTTGTACCTCTCTCGTAATTGTCAGCTTAGAGGTTCTATGCCCTAGTGGATTTACCCTTATGTGGAATTATTGGACTCGTGTTAGTTCTTGTTGTTGAACCGTACAGTGTGGACTACTATTACATGTTATATTCTTTCTTGTTGAGTTGTTCTTATCATGTCTAGTTTTCCTTATTGTGGTTCTCCCTTGTTCACCAGTTTTACCTTTTTCCTTGTGATCGAAGGTTCTTGAGTTGAATTATTTACCGTATCTTGTATTATTACCATTGTTGTTGTTGTACATGTTGTGGTGATGCACGAGGTTCTGCCGTGCGGTTGTTTATATGGGGATTTGCACGAGGTTTATTCCGTGCCGTGATTACTATTGATATTTCACATGCGGCGTGACAAGGCGGGGTAGACATATATATATAGGTTGCGCATGTGGCGTGACAAGTTGGGAACATGATTATGCGCATGTGGCGAGACAAGACGGGCATTTACTTTACTATTACACACGTGGAGAGACAAGGTGGGCTATGTCAGAGATTGTTTTGTGATGACTTGTGTTGGCCTGGCGGCATTCTTGTTGTTGATATTGTGTATTGGTACACTTACCTGTGTGAACTAATTCTGTGAATCTTGTGAGAAAACATTTTTCGTGTTGTCCTTTCCTTTCCTTATGCTTATTAGCTGGTTTGAACTATGTTAGGACACTTGCACAAGTATACACGTAGCTAAATGCTCTTATCGGATTAAGGAGTTCCTTGTTATTGTTGAGTATAGATACCTTGTTGTATTTGCATTCTGTGTGTGAATTATTCTAATTGGCACGGGAATCGTCCGTGCAGTTATTAGCTGAAATGAGGGCACAAGGTGCCAAATGTTAGCGTTCAGATATTGAGACCCGTGAGTTGTGATTTGTCCGAGGTTCGGTACCTCGTGGAATTGACTAAGAATTGATGTAAAAGCAATTGTAATTGCTGAGTTACTACTTATCCTTGTTGTATATGTGATTTTTCGGATTTAGTTTGTGTTCCATTCACTCTTTTGTGTTATTTCATGGTCTTTCTGCTGATACTTGTTGTTTCCTCCCTTATTGAATTTACTATATTATTAGCCATATTGCGTAGTCTTTATGTAGACATCATATTCCATTATTCCTATATGTATACTTGTTCAGTTCATTAGACTAGTAGGTATCTTGACTAGTCCTCGTCACTACTTCACTGAGGTTAGTCTTGTTACTTACTGGGCACCGTTGTGGCGTGCTCATACTATACTTCTGCATATTTTTGTGCAAATCCCAAGTATTGCGTAGTTGGTTGATCGTTAGCTAGCAGCGCGGATTGCTGTTGTGGAGACTCAAGGTAAAACCTGCTACATCGTTCGCGGGTTTCAGAGTCACCGTCCTATTTTTGTTCATACACTGTTTTATTTATTTTTGAACAGTTGTTTTTAGAAGTTATCGTAAAATTCTGTAGAGCTTATGACTTGTACTACCGGATTTTGGGAACATGTTTATTGTATAAAGGATTCATTTTTTTCTTAGAAATTATTAGATGTTAAATTATTATTGTTGTTGTATTTTTCGTAAATGATAGGCTTACCTAGTCCTTAAGACTACGTGCCATCACGATATCCAAGGGAGGAAAAATTGGATCGTGACATTTAGCCCATTCTCCTATTATCTTTTTTTTTTTAAACTTTAGTTAAAGACTTATATGCCCTTATTAATATATGGGTTAATATTCACCGAACATTTGCTTACACTCATTTTTTTACATAACAACGATACCAATGTATCGTACTCCATTGTAAGTGGCTACTTAACATGACACTTTGGAGAACGACTATAGCGTACTGACTACTGAGTTATTCTCCACCACAAGCTCACCTTCCCAATATAATGAAACCCTCATTTTTCACTCTTCGGACATTATGACAAAATGCAAAATAACTTAACAAACAAATATTTCGGAAGACTTGAAGGATCCTGAATGGATTTTTACAAAATCCTGAAACTCCTTAAATAAGGAAAAAACCAGTCGGGGGTACAATTATTTGATGTATAGCGCGTTAAATATGCGTGCTATACCCTTATGAATTATTGGTGTGTCAATTAAGTGCAGAAGAATTATTGGTGGGCCCAACATTTATGTATAGCGCGGTATATGCGCGCTATACCTATAGCGGTTATTCACCGCGCTATATATATATATATATATATATATATATATTATGGTGCCCAGTCTTTTTTTTTTTTTTTACCTATTTTAATCGTTTAAGTCCAAAAATACCACACTTTGGTTCCGGACTTAGGCGGAGACACTCATCTGCCAGGAGTGTGAATTAACATTTCTATTAAAAAGATCCATTATAGTACTATGTAAATAGCACTTTTTAAAAAGTAATATGTACTGTATATATATAGGCTGACACAGTAAAAAATAATGTAAAATAAACCTAATTTTTTTAAAAGAAAATAATTATAAAACCTTTGCAGTTCCGGGTGTAAGTGAACATTTCTGATCTTAGCAGCCTCATGCATTAAACCAATAGGCAACTAAAAAATCTGTTCAGTAATAAGGAAACAACCCCAAACCAACGAACAGCACAGGATACTCGGACCTAACCATTGCTTGTGGTTGTGCAAGAACTGACGCCTAACACAGATTCCATCTGACAATGATTGATCATGATCTCCAATAGAAATTGGACTATTTTCGTTGAATACCTGCTACTCGCTCCGTTCGAGTTTATGTGAACCTATTTCCTTTTTAATCCGTTTAAAAAAGAATGACCCCTTCCAAATACTCTTGAGCCCATTTGGACCAGAGATTCCAAAAATTATCATTTTTTCTTAAAACTCCGTGCCCAGTCAAATATATTCACGTAAATTGGATCAAGGGAGTATTTCATACCAATATATATGTACTCAACTAACTCTGTCAACCCACTTCATTGACTAATATAGCACTTTCACACGAAAGACTTTCCTCGTTATATTATAACCAAAGTTAAGAAGAAAGGAACAAACATAAAAAAGAATGCTTGATTGAAATCTGATTGCTGAGAATCACTTCGGTGTGTACCATTTTGATAAATCCAGTTCACAAATACAACTGAAATGCTTTAATAGAAATTAAGCACCAGAACCACATCAAATTGAAGATGAACATTGAACATCAATAATCAAAGTTGTTATTGCGGCGGATAAGAGAACGCTAAAAGGAAACCACAGTAGAAAGGAAATAAAAAGAAACAACTTCTCCCAATAAAAACCATCAGGAAGAAGTCAAAAGACAATTTGAGGGGCAGTTCCCTCACTGTTGTTCATTGTCAGCTTTGGTTTCCTTAATTTCATCAGCGCCTTCATCCTGTAGCAAAACAAGCAGAAATGTAAAACTATCAATATTTGGCCAAATGCTTTTTGATTTCGAGGGCAAAAAACTCTAGTAATACAGCTAACAGACATGAAGGAAACAGATATAAACAAAGTACTCAAAATAGCAGAGTTATTTACCTGCATATCAGAGGTCCAGAGAGTAAGATTGTCACGAAGCAGTTGCATGATCAAAGTGCTATCCTTGTAAGACTCCTCTCCCAGTGTATCCAATTCAGCAATTGCTTCGTCAAAGGCCTAGCCATAATTCAAAAAAATAATATGAAAAGGGAGATACATTGTCCAGGAAAAACTAAACATTAACCCTGATTAGTCCGGATCAACTATATGAACATCCATTAATTCCTTTTTGGCCTAATTCAAATCAATTAAGCAACTAGGCAACAATTCCAAACAAAACTCCAACGTAATTGTTATGCTTTATTCGGGGGCTTAAATCTTTCCAGAAAGGACCTTAATTCAAATCTTGATGCGATGACAAAAGATTCATACCTGTTTAGCAAGATTGCAAGCACGATCAGGAGAGTTCAATATCTCATAATAAAACACTGAGAAGTTGAGAGCCAGTCCAAGTCGGATTGGATGAGTTGGGGCAAGTTCAGCATTTGCAATATCCTGCAAGCATCAACACCAAAATGAGCGAATTTGAAGATGAGCAATATAATCTTAACAAAAAAAAAAACAAGTTACCCAAATAGATGTCACGGATAATTTTTTGTAAAAGAATGACCTTTAATTATATCAAATAGGATAGAGTGGAAAAAAACAAAGGAAGCAAACTAAAAAAATTGGGAACTGTCCCAAGATCTCCCTTGGTATGCTTTTAAAACACTAATCTTTTTTGCGCTTTAAGATATTACACTCACCTGTATTATTATTATTATTATTATTATTGTTGTTGTTTAACAAGACCAGTTAAATGATAATTTTTTATAATATTTTGAAACTACATTAATTACTTAACACTAAGTATTTTTTTTACAACCCATAACGACAAATAATTGAGTCTTAATGAATTGTAGCAGTAAGGCCATCCCGCCACTTATCATACCCATCGTGTATTTAGTTTGTTGATTCTATCTCAAAGAAGGGAGATTTAGTTTGTAGTTCATTACAGAGGTTATTTCAGTTTTATAATTTTTTCAAATGAGATCAATAAAAAGATAGCATAGAAAATTCGTAAATAAAATACGAGATATTTATAGAGGAAAAATGAAAAGACATGTCAAACTCTCACCAATATTCATTCAAGTTCGTGGGCCGAAGCCACATCGTAGCCCTAGGGACCTAAGTTACATAATATCTTATGAAATTCCTAGCACTAATTCAACCCAAAAGAAAACCTAATTTACTTCAATCTCCGGGAAATTAGATAAATCCAATCTGAAAATAATCGTCAACGGGATTTCTAACAAATAAAACACGGTTCAAATATAAGCAAATAGATCTATGAACATTCACCATTTCGAAGATATAAGGGAAAAAATGACATACCTGAGCGGCTTTGTAAGCGGAGAGAGTACTCTCAGCGGCTTCCTTACGTTCAGCGCCAGTCTTAAATTCAGCCAAATAACGATGATAATCACCCTTCATTTTAAGGTAAAAAACCTTAGAATCACCAGATGAAGCGGAAGGAATAAGACAAGAATCAAGGAGCTTGAGAATGCCATCACAGATATTGGAGAGTTCCGATTCAATCTTAGATCTGTACTCCTGAATGCATTTGACGTGGTCCTCGTTTCCCCTCGACTCCTCCTTCTGTTCGATGGAGGAGATTATACGCCACGAAGCTCTACGAGCCCCGATAACGTTCTTGTACGCCACGGAGAGAAGATTTCTCTCCTCTACCGTGAGTTCTTCTGACGTCCCTAGGGACGTCGAGACTTTCTCCATGAATGATACCATTTCCTCGTATCTCTCGGCTTGCTCTGCAAGCTTAGCCATGTACACGTTCTCCTCACGCGCCATAATAATGGATTCTAATTAGGGATCTCTTTTCTTTTTGGTTGTGTTAAATGTGAAATTTTTGAGATCTGGGGAGTTTGTGTGTGTTTTCAAGTGGATTTAAAACTTGTGAGAACAAAGGGCATTTGCTGTTGGACTTTTTTTAGGGATGGGAGAGATTTTAGGATTTTTTTAAAATTTTTTTTTATGATTTGGTAGGTTGAATATGAGCCGTTGGATTAGGAGATTTTGGAAAAGCAAGTGATTGACAGCTGGATTTTGGAAGCGGGCCGAAATTGGGCTACGTGGGTTGTCACGCCCGGCCCGTATTTTGACCAATTAATGTCTGTTTTTAGCAATTGTTTTTTTGGTTGATTTTAGCTATTTCTCTTGTTTGGCTACTGCTACTATGTAATGGAAGAATGATTCTAAAATAAGAAGTCGCCTGCCACTCACCTCTCTTGTGGAAGTCGCACATTTATTTTGTTTTTTTGGAGGGACGCCTTGTCATTTGGACAATTGCTATTTGCGTTGTACGAAAATTAAGACAATGAAGGTAAAAAAAAATTTTTAATAATAATGATATTCGAGCTAGTTTACGCAAACATAAATTTTTTTTTTTTTGGTTTCCCACCCGGTGTCTGGTACCTATATTGGGGTCCGGTTAAATCTGGACTCATGTCGGGAAGTCCCATATTGGGGGATGAAGCGCTCCAAAAGGACGCAAAAGGAGTGTCAACCGACATCCCTTCGTCGGAAAATTACACTGTATAATTCGATAGTCTTTTTATAATATGTATGTATACTATATAATGATATCCCCTTGACTTTTTCGTAAGTTTATTTCTTTATATTTTGACTTCCCTTAATAAAAAATACTAGTTCTGCCACGGTCGACAATGACCTGAGTTCAAAATTAGCATATAAAAGCAATTATATGTATAAAACAGTCGCTATTTTTTAAATTCCATTGTTCTACTAGAAGGAAAGAGAGTTCAATAGATAATTATAACACTATCGATGTATAAAATCGAAAATATATCCTTTTTATATAAAAGTTAAACTTATAATATCTTTATGTTATTGGAAACAAAAGGTACAAATCTGAAATCCACATATGTATTTGATTATTTTTGGCTATATTATGGCAAGAATTGTTGGAACGGTGTGGACAAGACCACAAAAACAACCGGACGAAATAGCACCGTCCTTGATACCACAATCACCAGTTGCCACTCGTTATTTTCCTTGTCAAAAATGGAGCAACACTTTGTATTTATTTAGTAGCTATAAAAGCTTCAACTCTCTGTGCATAATTTAATAAATACTGAATTATCGTATCAAAACAAAAAGTTTTGAAATTTGATATTTAATATTTTGGTATTCGGATGGTATTTGGTTTAATTTTAAAAAAAGTTTGATATTAGATATGATATTTGGTATTTTAAAATGAAATATCGAAATACCAATACCGTACCGAAATATTATATATTTTACCATACACATATTATTAATTATAACATAAATATTTTATTTTTCTTTTTTCTTTAAGTTCATCAATCTAATGGTCAAATTTATTGATTTATGTATAGTTTTTCTCTCTAGGTTGATATTTGCTGGTTTTGGACGAAATTTTTGTCAACAAACATTTTTAATTTTGTACTTTTGAGTACTTTCATTAAAAATATTACAGTTTATGACTCTACGTACTAGTTAGTATTTAAAATCGAATAAACTGAAGTTATCGAACCGAATAAACCGAAATCGAAAGGAGAAAAATCAAATCATACCGCATTTAATTAGGTACGATATTGGCATAGCATTTTAATAAACTGAATACCAAAAATATCAAACCGAAATATTTAAATACTCTACCGACCGACAAACACCCCCACTCAATAAGCTAATAAACTTTTTAAATTCTTTCCAACAACCTTATGCATTCTTCATCCGTGTCCTTTGATTAAGCTATAAAGTTAAGAGTCAAAATAGAGGCTAGGCTTATTTTATACAACACCAACCAATCCAACCCATCAGTCGCCCCCGCCCCCCGCCCCCTCAG
>ML405777.1:0-26835 GCA_005239525.1 Nicotiana knightiana | reverse complement strand
GGACACCATACAAATCACCCCCCCCCCCTCTTGTGTGGTATTGAGTTATAAAATATCACAATGCCGAGGGTCGAACAACGCGGAACAACAATAATAAAATGTGCACTGCCGAGGGTCGAACGGTTCGAACCGTAGATGCATTTATCTACCCCGCTCTCGAATCGATCATGCAACGCGGTTATACATAAATACAGGGTTATCCTGCTCACGAACATGCCACTCAGGCACCCATAGCTACATATATTCACACAATAAGTCCACATTTATCACGAAAATAGTTACCCATAAAAGTGGTAAAATTCTTGTTAAAGGATCACAAAAAAAAATAGCATTTAAATCTTTATTTTGAAACTCATTTGCCAAGTTTAATAATATTCAATAATATAACCGTACCAGGAACACAATCAACCACAGAAGAATCAATTCTATTTCTAAACGATTAAGAAACGTACACTATAGCCTTCTTAGGAAATAAATTACCAATTCAATAGCAGTATCAGTCTAATATTGTTGGAAGGATCACATGTACAACACGTAAGGCATGTTAGTGGGTCCTAGACTACCCGTACATAAGCATATTAGTAGCTACGCACGAACTCCCATCACCTCGTGCGTACGTAGCCCCCGAAAATAATAGCATGTATTCATTTAGTTCACCTATGTGGACAATTCTCCCTCACAAAGTTAGAAAGGAGACTTACCTCGCTCCGAAATTCCATAACCGGCTTCCAAGCCCTTCCGACGACTCCAATTGATGCACAACGCCCCAAAACTATTCAAATAACGGGCAAACCAATAAAAATTAACTCTAATACTTGTAACAATTCAAATTATATAAGTTCCTAACTTCGCTCGAAAAGTTGACCAAAATGCCCTCGGGCCCACGTGCCCGGATTCTGAAATTTCTCGAAGATAAATTCTACCCAAAGCTTTACTAACTCAATTATACAATTTACTCTAATTTTCATGCTCAAATTCATGGCAAAAGTTCAAAATTCCAAATTCTAGGTCTTCCCCAAAAATCCCAAATTTATACTAATTTTCCATGTCTAAATCCATGTAAGATCACATATTTAACTCAAAAATAGGAAGAAATCACTTACCTAGTGTTGCTTTGTGAAAATCCTTCCTTGAGCTCTCCAAAATCGTCCAAACCAAATGAAAGAAATGGGCCAAAACTCGTGTTTAAAACAATCTGCCCAGGCTTCATCGAGTTGTACCTTGCGCTGTGCAGGTTGTACATCCTATTATAATTTTCTCTTGCTGTACACATTCTGTTAAAACGACCATAACTCCTTGTAGAAATATTTAAATGACAAAAGGTTTGAATATTTAGAAGCTAGACTCGAATATCTTTAATTTGATAGGTTGTACACCATATAACTCTTTATATATTCCGATATATGAGCTTCTAAAGTCGGCTCCATGCATCAGAAAATTCTGTCAAAACTGCTCCACCAACCATCTTCAATCGATCATAACTTTCTGATAAAATGTCCAAATCTTGAATGGTTTAACTTTCTGGAAACTAGAATGCAAGGGCTACAACTTGTTGCTGTCAAAACAGCTTTCTGCAGGAAATTTCAGCAACTCTTTGGTCTGAAATTCATTCCGTTAACCTTCCAAAATCCACCCGAGGCCCTCGGGACCTTAACCAATTATACCAACATGTCCCAAAACGTGATACGAACTCACTCGCTGCCCCAAATCACATCAAACAACGTCGAAATCATGAATCACACTCCAATTCAAGCTTTATGAACTTTGAAATTTCAAACTTCTACATCTGATGCCGAAACCTATCAAATCATGTCCGATTGACCCCAAATTTTGCACACAAGTCATATTCGACCTTACGGACTTGCTCCAACTTTCGAAATTGGAATTCGACCCTGATATCAAAAAGTCAAACTCTCTGTCAAACTTCTCAAAAACCTTCAAATTTCTATCTTTAGCCAAATGACTTCACAATGACCTACGGACATCCGAATTCACTTCCGATCGCGCTCCCAACTCCAGAATCACCATACAAAGCTATTCCCAGACTCGGAATCCAAAACGTACATCTATAATAATGAAATGCCTTACAACCCAAATTTATGAAATTCTTCTAAAATGCTACCTTCCATAATATGCGCCGAAACGCTCCCGGGTTATCCAAAGCCCGATCCGAACTTACACCCAAGTCCTAAATTATCATACGTACTTGCCGGAACATTCAAATCCTGATTCAGAGGTCGTTTACTCAAAATTCCAATCTTAGTTGATTCTTCCGACTTAAGGCTTCCGAATTGAGAATTTTCTTCCAAAATTGACTCCAAACTTCTTGAAATTCAGTTCCGACCAAACCAACAAGCCATAATACTTGAAATAAATCTTCTCATGATCACAAACTGCTGAACGACGCGCTAGATCTCAAAACGACCGGTCGGGTCGTTACATTAGTTACCCCAGTGGTTCTTCCCAGAGTTCGTTTCCTTATGTATCATATTCGATCTTGTAGCTTGTGGGCACATTGTGGCATTATATGAGACCTTTGGAAGTGACTGAGGTGGCTTATTGCCTGAGTAACTTGTACTGGGTGAGACGAGATTATTGGACCCGGGATCAGTGCGATCGAATTTATATGCGAGCATATTTGGGAGAAAATATTGTTATTTGGTTCATAATGAAGTAATGGTCCCTATCAGGAGGAGAGACTTAATGATTTGTTCACTCGTTAGTTGGTTATGAATTTCTACATTTCTCTTCTGTCGTGGCAGTATTGCAAGAGTTGGAACATGACTTATATGTGTCGTGGGGTGTGTTGTGGGCATCAGATTCGTGGAATTGTGGTTATTACTTCCGGAGGGTGTTATTATGGTCAGGTGAATTATGCGGTGCATGGTGTTAATTCAGCAAAGGCATGCAATCATGTTTTGGTACATCGTGTGGTGATTGATACGGTGTTCGTATGTTGGAAACAGGCTTGGTAGAGAATTCCGAGTGTTGAAATTTGGCTCTAAGGCTTATTTGGCTAAGTAAAAAAAAGGATAATCTTCATATTTAATCGATAAAATGTGCTCAACTGAGTTATGGTAGCACGGGTAGGTGCACGAGGTGTTAAAAGGTGATTTCAGATAACTCCAGTGCAGTTCTTAGCACGTTCGAGGACGAACGTATGTTTAAGTGGGAGAGAGTGTAACGACCCGACCGATCGTTTTGAGATCTAGTGTGTCATTTAACGGTTTGAGGTCATGAGTAGCTTCACTTCAGGTATCATGACTTGCACGCGTAGTCGCAATTGAATTTTGGGAGGTTCAGAGTCGATTTGGAAAGAGAATTCTTATTTCGGAAGCTTTAATTTGGAAGAATTGGTTAGGTGGTGATTTTGAATAAACGACCTCGGAATCGGGATCTAGAGGTTCCAACAGGTTTGTATGATGATTTCAGACTTGGGCGTATATCCGGGTTTGGGTTTTGGATGGCCGGGAGCATTTCGGCGCCTATTGTGGAAGTTAGTATTTTGGGAAAAATTTCATAAATAGGGGTTTGCAGTGCATTTCGGTGTTATCAATGTCCGTTTGGTATTCCGAGTTTGGGAATAGCTCCGTATGGAAATTCTGGTATTGGGAGCGCGTTCGGAAGTGGATTCAGAGGTCCGTAGGTCATTTTGGAGTCATTTGGCTAATGTTAGAAATTTAAAGGTTTTTAAGAAATTTGACCAGAAGTGGACTCTTCGATATCAGGATCGGATTCCGATTCTGAAAGTTAGAGTAGGTCCGTAATGTCAAATACGACTTGTGTGCTAAATTTTAGGTCAATCAGACGTGATTTGATAGGTTTCAGCATCGAATATAGAAGTTTGAAGTTCTAAAGTTCATTAAGCTTGAATTGGGGTGCGATTCATGATTTCGATATTTTTTTGATGTGATTTGAGGCCTCGAGCAAGTTCGTGTCATGTTTTGGGACAAGCTGGTGTGATTGGACTGGGTCCCGGAGGCCTCGGGTGTGTTTCAGATCATTTTGGGCTACTTTGGATGCTGATTTACTGATATCTGGTGTTGTTCTTGGCGTTCGCGAGGAACCTCTTGCGTTCACAAAAAAGGAATTGATTTCTGGGATTTTCTTCTTCGCGTTCGCGAAGAAGGAAATCTCTGTTGCACAGGTACGCGAAGAAGGAAATCTCTGTTGCATAGGTATGACTTCGGAGGCTCATATCTCTTAATATATAAAGAAGGAAGTTGTAGCCCTTTGTGTCTAGTTTTCATAAAGGTAAACCATTTAGCATTTGTATTTGTGTACAAATAGTTATGGCTGGTACACTACAGGCTGTCCGGGAAGATAAAGAAGAAATTTGTGTTGCACAGGGCTAACTTTGGCAGCTTACATCTCGAAAGCTATAAGGAAATGTGAGATGATCAAAACATGGAAGTTGTAGATCTTGGAGTCTAGTTTTCATAACATTAAACCATTTGTCATTTGGAGTTTTGTACGAAGGTTATGACCATTATACTAGAGGTTGTCTGAGAAGAGTTTGGAAGTGACTTTTGAGAAATTTGTTCATCGCGAACGCGATGAAGGATCACCTGAGCAGTGTATAAATTTGTAAAAATGGGTTTGACTCATTTCATCTCATTTCCTCCATGGGAGCCGACCTAGGAGTGATTTTGGAGCTCCATCTTCATCATCCATGTCAAGGTAAGTGATTCTCACATATTTCAAGTTAAATACTTGGATTTTATATATATATATATATATTATTTTATTTTCTTTTCTTTTTTTAACATGGAAAAATTCACGGAACATTAGTGGAAACTTGGGATTTTGGTTGAAAACCTAGAAATTGATATTTTTTTATTTTGTCCACGAAATTGGACATGGAATTTGGAATAAATTATATATTTGAGTTCGTGAGGTTATGGATAAAGTTTATCTTCAAAAATTTTCAGAATCGGGGCATGTGGGCCCGAGGGTGATTTTATTGACTTTTTGAGCGGAGTTGGGAAATTTTTTAAATTGAATTGTCGTGAGTATTAGAATATGTTTTTATGGGTTTGCAAATTTATTGACTA
This sequence comes from Nicotiana knightiana, assembly GCA_005239525.1. Taxonomy (NCBI): domain Eukaryota; kingdom Viridiplantae; phylum Streptophyta; class Magnoliopsida; order Solanales; family Solanaceae; genus Nicotiana; species Nicotiana knightiana. The sequence goes on along the minus strand of ML405777.1, from coordinate 21,781 downwards.
GTTTTGGAGCATTGGGCATCGCTTAGAGTTGTTGGAAAGGCTTGGAAGCCGGCTATGGAACTTCGGAGTGAGGTAAGTCTCCATTCTAACCTTGTAAGAGGTAATTAACCCCATAGGTGGACTAAATTATTATGTGATTCTATTTGTGGGGGCTACGTACGCACGAGGTGACGAGAGTCCGTATGTAGCTACTAGCTATGCCTATGTCCGGGTAGTTTTAGGCTTACATCATGCCTTGTTGATATTGTTAGTGATTTATGTTCATTGTTTGCCTTGAGAGGGAGCGAGATTGAGTTGCTTATTAAATGTTTTGAGAGAGTTGAAATTTAAGAATTTAATATTTAAAAGGTTTCGTTTGAACTTCATAATTTCGAAAGGAATTGAGGAATATTATAATAGCTTAAGAAATCAATGTGTAACCGCATCACATGTATGTTTCACGAGCAGGGTATTTCCTTCTACTACTCTTATGGGATCGGGTTGTTCGCCTCGGCAAGATTTATGTACCACACTCTCATGGGAGCAAGTCGTTCTCCTCGGCAAGTTAATAGATGCATTTATGGTTCGCGGCATTCGACCCTCTGGCAGTGCACAATTTACTTTTATGTTGGATCGGGCCGTACGCCTTGGCATTTACTATATATATATATATATATATATATATATATATATATATATATATATATATATATATATATATATATATATATAATGTTGTGCGTAATATTTGGCTAGAAGCCAGTGTATCATAGGGTTTTCCCCTTATTTGAATTATGACAACCTCTTTGATGAAATCCACTATATTTATGTATATGCTCAGTTACGGAGGGAACTTGCTAGTTGAGAGCTGAGTAAATTGTAAAGAAAGGAATTGTACCACGTAATTTATACTTGTTTGTTTCATATATTTACTCTATTTCATATTTATTCATTTCTTTACCTTACCTGATATTATTGGACCACTAGTAAGTGTCGGAGTCGACCCCTCGTCACTACTTCTTCGAGGTTAGACGGGATACTTACTGGTACGCGTTATTTTCATACTCATGCTACTCTTGCTGTACATTTTGATGTATAGGTACATGTATGGATAATGGCCTTGTGGGCACAACGGCGTGATTGATATGGGGACTTAGGTGAGCTGCATCTTATGAGACGATCCGCAACCAGCAGAGTCTCCTTTAGAGTACTTGTATCTTTTTTTCTGTCCAAATTTATATTCCGGACAGTTATTGTATTTTATTTTACTTCCCAGTAAATGCTCATGCACTTGTGACACCGGGTTCTTGGATGTATATGGTATTGGTTAGTATTGAAAAGTAGTTGAAGATATTATTACCTACTTGGCGAAGCTCATTATTTATTGTTTAATGTAAGAAAAAAAAATGATTTAAAAAAAATTATTAAAACGAGAATTTAATTAACTATTTAGTGTTGGCTTGCCTGACATCGGTGTCCGGCGCCATCACGACCCTTAATGGATTTTGGGTCGTGACACCCAGGTTGAGATTGATGGGGGGCTCCAGCTCAGACCGTTCCAGCTGGACTAGCTCAGGTCCTAGAGGGGTTCATTGCTACCACGGTACTTCAGGATGCTTTGGTTCGATTAGTGGGCCTTATGGAGAGTGTAGCCCAGGCTGGCGCACTCCCTATTGCAGCAGTCGTATATCTGGCTGGCGGAAGGGTCCAGACTCCTGCTACCCACACTCCTGATCAGACTACTCCTCAGATCTAGACCCAACAGCCAACCCAGTTGGGGTAGTTCAGATAATTGCGGCAACCCTAATTGCTGATGGAGCAGCTATGACTTCCGATGCTTTGTGGAGACTGGACAGGTTCATCAAGCTTATTCCACTCCATTTCAGTGGTACATCTTTTGAAGATCCACATGATTTTCTTGATAGCTTCTATGAAGTATTGCAGAACATGGGGATAAGTTGAAAGCAACGGGGTTGGTTTATATGAGCTGTGAAGTTTAACATTGTGGATTATCAGACATTATGACCTGTGACTCTGTGCCAAGGGGGGAAGTCCACTATCAAGGAATAGATTCCAGGATCATGTGTTATATCGGTGTTGGCTAAGAATGTATAAGGCTTGAGATTTTGCAAGAGATAAGGCTGGGACTTGCGGTATGTCTGCCTCCTTAATAACCCTATACCTCAGTACCAAAGGAGTTATATAAACAACTTTAAATCTACAGAAGGTCTACTCAGCGTGGAAGTCACGATTGCAGATTTTGGGGTTGCTTCAGAGGGAGTACAGTGGTTGGCGAGCTTCTAGATTATAGGGTTCGTGCCAAGATTTATCTGTATAGAGCTCTACTTTTGTGATCATTGTGCAGCAATAGGGATGAGAGTTACCCCAAAGAATAACGAAGAGTATATGAATAAATGGGGTAGCTCAAAAGTGTTGAGACAACATAGTAAAAGAAGAAATTGGCTGCCGGTGTTTGTGGCAAGCCTACGAAGAGGACGATCAGCCATTGCAACACCAACTACTTGGATCAGTTCTCCCAAATTCTATTGATATAATTTTTTTCTCAGACTCATTAAAGGATTCAATTATAATCGTAAAATTTTGTACGACGCAGGGCAGATTGATACTTTATTTCGGCTAGTGGTAGAAATTGTCCTGGACTTGGGAGAGTCATATTTCATCAGAGCACTCAGGCTACGTGCCCCATTACAGTTACAACTCAACTTACATGTCTAGCTAGGGGAAAGAGGTTGGAATGTCGAAGGTGGAGGTCAGACTCCTAGAGGTGGAAACCCAACCTGTTGATATACTTTCTATGGTATGGCTGAGGTCGCTATATCAGATAGTGTCATTACAATTACAATTTCTAGTTATTATAAAGTGGCAATTTCCTTAACTTGATTCGGTTATGAGTATCTAAGAAAGTTCTCCTAATATGCTCCACTCATGGTTGCGCTTTGTAACCCTGAGATCTACTTATATGAATACCTGTATTGAGAAATTCTATGGAGATAGATATGTCTATCAGTACGTGTTGTAATTTTGTTTAATGAAAGATATTTAAAAGAAGAAAATAAAATGTTTTGATTGTCACGATGTGCATATTACTTGTGATTCAGAACTGAGGGCGAGACCCTCGCATTTTAATATGATTTGGTATGTTTAAATCGGGCTATGAGCCACGATGGAAGTTATATAAGGACGAGGTCCTTGTGATGAAAATTCTTATGCTTAAATTCTCTCTCATGAAATTAAAATTTTTACTATAGTACTAATAGGAGTCATGCCTGTTAGGTTTATTTGAAAATTTTTGTATAAAATTTATCTGTGCATAATTTTCCAAATTCGTGCTATAATTATAAAGCTTTAACTTACAAGGTAGGTGCCCGCCCATGTGGCGTTAAATGAAACACATTAATTCAGGTAGATAATTATGAGTTCTTCATGCATCACATCTCGTTGTCAGTATTGTGAAGGTTTGAAAGGAGATTATTGTTAATGTGATGTTTTTTGATGATTCTGCAATTGATTATGAGCAACTATTAAGATCATATTGAACCAAAAACGTTTTCCATTTAAATGATCAGACGAGTGTGAGGCGAGCTTTCAAAAGCTCAAGACAGTTTTGACTTCAGCGCTGATATTGGTGTTACCATCAGGTTCAGGATCCTTCACGGTATATTGTGATGCTTCCCGTGTTGGGTTGGGAGCGGTATTGATGCAAGAGGGCAGGGTGATAGCATATGTGTCTCGGCATTAAAGATTCATGAGAAGAACTATCATGTCCATGATTTAGAGTTGGCAGTTATTGTTCACGCGTTGAAAATATGGAGGCACTATCTTTATGGCGTGCCATGTGAGGTTTACACAGATCATCGCAGTCTTCAGTACTTGTTAAAGTAAAAGGATCTTAATTTGGGGCAAAGGAGATGGTTAGAGTTATTGAAAGATTTTAACGTTGCTATATTGTATCATCCGGGGAAGGCCAAAGTGGTGGCTGATGCATTGAGTAGGAAGGAAGTGAGTATAAGCATCAAAGACCCGGTGGTTTGCTTCAACAGATAGAGATTCCTGAGTGTAAATCAAGGTGTATCACTATGTACTTCGTTGTTAGACCCCCACAAACTCAGAGGAAGTTCGGCGTCGTTTGGGTTGTTGTGGATAGGTTGACTAAATCAACACATTTCATTCTAGTGGAAAGTACTTATACTTCTCAGCGGTTGGCAGAGATATATGTTCGAGAGATTGTTCGCCTTCACGGTGTGCCCGTGTCTATTATTTCTGATCGAGGTACACAGTTTACCTCGCACTTTTGGAGGGTAGTTTAGCGAGAGTTGGGTACACGAGTTGAATTGAGCATAACATTTCATCCTCAGTCGGACGGACAGTCCGAGCGTGCTATTCAGATCTTGGAGGATATGCTCTGCGCTTGTGTTATTGACTTTGGAGGTTCTTGGGATCAATTTTTACCGTTAGCAGAGTTTGCCTACAATAATAGTTATCAATCGAGCATTCAGATGGATCCCTATGAGGCATTAAATAGTAGACGATGTAGATCTCCAGTTGGGTGGTTTGAGCCGGAAGAGGCTCAGTTATTGGGTACAGACTTTGTTCAAGAGGCCTTTGATAAGGTCAAGGTTATACATAATCGACTTCGTGCAGCTCAGTCTAGGAAAAAGAGTTACGCCGATCGTAAGGTTCGTGATATGACATTCATGGTTGGATAGAGATCATTACTTCGGGTATCGCCCATGAAGGGTGTCATAAGATTTGGGAAGAAGGGCAAGGTAAGCCCTAGGTATATCGGACCATTTGAGATTCTTGATAGAGGGGGGGAGGTAGCTTATAGACTTGCGTTGCCTCCAGGGTTATCCTCAGTTCATATGGTATTACATGTATCTATGCTTCAGAAATATCATGGTGACCCATCCCACGTGTTATTCAGCTCTGTCCAATTGGACAAAGATTTGACTTATGAGGAGGAGCCGGTAGCCATTCTATACCGGCATGTTCATCAGTTGAGATCAAAGAGTTATCCTTTAGTTCGAGTTCAGTAGAAAGGTCAGCTTGTTGAGGCTGCTACTTGGGAGCCCTGAGTCGGAAATACAGAGTAGATATCCCCACTTGTTTTCCAGTTCAGGTAATTTTCTATGTCCGTTCGAGGACGAACGCTTGTTTTAGAAGTGGAGATTGTGATGACCCAAAGGGTCATCTTATAAATTAAGACTCCATTCCAAACTCATTAGCCTTAAAAATATTACTTTCATTTACCTCAATTTGCGTGCGTAGTCCGGGTGTGAAACCGGAAAGCTTTTATGTGAAAATATGAGAAATAATAATTTTTGGAATTTAAAATTTGGTTTTAGTTGACTTTGTTCAACATTTTGAGTAAACGGACCTGGATATGTGTTCCGACGATCCCGGGAGGTACGCAGTAAAATATGGAACTTGGGCGTATACCCGAAATTGAATTCCGAGGTCCCTAGCTTTAGAAATCAATTTTTTAAAGAAAATTGTTTTGCTGGATTTTTAAGGAAATAAAGAAATGAATTAATGTTTGAACTCATTGGTATCAGGCCCGTATTTTGGTTTCAGAGCCCGGTACAACTTTGTTATGATATTTAAGTTCTATCTGTGAAATTTGGTGAGAATCGGGGTTGATTTGACGTGATTCGGGCGTCCGATTGAGAAATAGTGAAAGTTAAGTGTTCCTGAGAAAAATGATGAGTTTTGAGGTTAACTTCATAGTTTTCAATGTTATTTTCATGATTTGATTGCACGAGCAAGTCCGTATGATGTTGTTAGACTTGCGTGCATATTTGGTTTAGAGCCCCGAGGGCTCGGGTGAGTTTTGGATAGGCTACGGGATGTTTTGAACATGTCAAAGTCTGTTGTTTTTGCTGTTCAGGTGCACAGTTGATTTGTTCTTCACGTTCGCGTTACTCCACTCGCGAACGCGTAGAGTAGAATTTCACTGGGGTCATTTTTGTTCTACGCGAAGGCGTGGCCCTGGACGCGAACGCGAAGCACTGGGGAGAGACCCTTCGCGAACGCGATGTGTAAATAGGCTTGGGGAGGGGAACCTGTTTTCCTCTATGCGAACGCGGCCAGGTCACCGTGAATGCGAAGGCCATTTGGGCTTGATCCTACGCGAACCCGACAGGCCCATCACGAATGCGATGAAGGCCTGTCCAGTTACATAAAATCAGATTTTAAAACGGGCAGAACCTCTTTCTTCATATTTTTCGAACTACATAGACCTAGAGGCGATTTTCTTCACAGAAATTCATCTCCAAAGTGTTGGTAAACAATTCTAAACTCTTCTCTTTTAATTTCCCAATATCTTTCATCACTTTTCAATCAAAAATCAAGAATTTTCATTGTAGAAATTGGGAATTTGGGTCGTGATAGAGAAAATACTTTGAAAGTATCAGAGGTACGAACTTTCCTTTTCTAAATAATGTCAAATCTTTCTAAACTTGAGTTTGTAGCCCTGGATATATCGGGAAAAAGCTACATGTCTTGGGTGCTTGATGCTAAAATCATCTTGTTGCGATGGGTTTGGCAGACACCATCATGGATAAAAATCAAGCATCAAACCAAGACTGTGCCAAAGCAATGATATTCCTACGCCATCACCTTGATGAAGGCTTGCAAATGGAATATCTCACTATTAAATATCCAGTCATACAGTGGAATAATTTGAAAGATAGATATGACCACCTGAAGATGGTCATTCTTCCACAGGCACGTTATGATTGGGCTCATCTAAGGCTACAAGATTTTAAATCTATCAGTGAGTATAATTCTTCTATGTTCAGAATTATTCCCAATTGAAACTATGTGGTGATAATATTACTGATCATGATATGTTGGAGAAAACTTTCTTCACTTTTCATGCCTCGAATATGCTACAACAGCAGCAATATCGAGAGATGTGATTCAAAAACTATTCTGAACTTATCTCACATCTTCTTGTAGTCGAGCAACATAATGGTCTATTAATGAAAAACCATGAAAACTGACCTATTGGTTTTTGTCCATTCCCTGAAGTGAATGAGACGAACTTCCACCAAGCTAAGCGTGGAAGAGGACGTGTTCCCAGTTGTGGTCATGATCGTGGTCGGGTAAGAAACTTTAATCATGGTAATAATAATGCACCAAAGAACCCTCCTCACCACCAGCAGTGGAAAATGAAGGAACAAAAGCATGAAGCAGTGCAAACAGCAAATCCATAAAATGCATGTTATAGATGTGGAGGAAAAGGGAACTGGTCACGTACATGTCGTACGCCAAAGCACCTGGTTGAGCTGTATCAAGCCTCCCTGAAGAAGACAAAGAAAAATGCTGAAGCAAATTTTATTTCTGAAGATAATTTAGACTTCATGCATTTGGATGTAGCTGATTACTTTGCACTCCCAGAAGGAGAAACAAGTCATGTGATCGGTAGTGAATCTGTATAAATGTAAATATTTTAATTTTGGTTGTTTGTAATAGATAGTATGGTTATGTAATTGTTGTAAATAAATAAAAGTTATGCTTTGATAATGATGTTTACTATAATATATTTTATTTATGTCATTTTGAAGAATATGGATAATCCTCAAATTATGTGTGCCTACTATCATCTCGTCATTCGGTTGTTTAGATATTTTATGGTCCTAATAGATGCATCTTCAAGATGGTCTCATGTATGCCTACTATCATCTCGCAACTTGGCATTTGCAAAGCTATTAGCTCAAATAATTTGATTAAGGTCACAATTCCCAAATTATCCTATAAAGGCTATAAGCCTTGATAATGCTGGAGAATTCTCATCTCATGCTTTTGATGATTACTTTCTATCAGTTGGGATAAAAGTTGAACATCCTGTAGCTTATGTTCATACTCAAAATGGCCTTGCAGGGTCATTTATTAAACGCCTGCAATTGATAGCAAGACCACTACTTATGAAAACATAATTGCCCACTAATATTTGGGGCCATGCTATCTTACATGCAACATCACTTATACGTCTCAGACCGGTACATTATAATAATTATTCTTCGCCACAATTAGTTTTTGGTCATGAACCAAATATTGCCCAGTTATGAATTTTTGGATGTGTTGTATATGTGTCAGTAGCACCACCACAGCGCAGTAAGATGGGCCCCCAAAGAAGGTTAGGAATATATATTGGGTTTGAATCACCCTCTATTATTCGTTATCTTGAATCATTGACGGGAGATTTATTTACTGCTCGATTTGCAGATTGTCGATTTGATAAAACAAATTTTCCACAATTAGGGGGAGAGAAAAAGGAAATCAAAAGAGAAATTATGTGGAAAGTTCCATCATTATCTCACTTTGATCCATGTACCCCTATATGTAATCAGGAGGTCCAGAAGATCATCCATTTACAGAATATAGCAAATCAAATGCCAGACGCATTTATTGATTTGAAAAAGATAACTAAGTCACATATCCATGCAGAGAATGTTCCTATCCGAATTGATGTCCCAGCAGGACCATCTACTTTCATGAGAGCTAGTGAACCTAAAGCACGCTTGAAGCGTGGTAGGCCTTTGGGTTCTAAGGATCGAAATCCTAGAAAAATAAAATTAACAAATGATCAAAATGATATTACGAAGGGATCTCCTGAAGAGACCCAAGATCTGATTAGTTCTGAGATTCCTGATGAAATCAATGAACCCGAGACTCAAGTGAGTTAGGAACTTTTAATAAGTTCTACAGGTGATAGGATTAATTAAAATCGATCTGAAATAGTGGTGGATTTTGCATATAATGTTGCACTTAACATTATGCAAGATAGTGAGAATCTTGAACCTCGATCTATCGAAGAATGTCAACAAAGATCTGATTGGCCAAAATGGCAAGAATCAATTCAATCGGAATTGAAGTCACTTGCTAAAAAAGAGGTCTTTGGACCAGTAGTCCAAACACCTATTGGTATAAAGCTAGTTGGTCATAAATGGGTTTTTGTGCGAAAAAGGAATGATAAAAATGAAGTTGAAAGATACAAGGCTCGCTTTGTTGCACAAGGATTCTCACAACGACCTGGATTCAATTAGGAAGAAACATATTCACCTGTTATGGATTTCATAACATTTCGATATCTCATCAGTTTAGCCTTACATGAAAGGCTTGAAATACATCTAATGGATGTGGTTACAACTTATCTGTACGGGTCACTTGATAATGAAATTTACATGAAAATCCCTGAAGCATTTAAAATTTCTGAAGCATATTCAAAATCTTGGGAAATGTACTCAATCAGATTACAAAGATCTTTGTACAGTTTAAAACAATCTGGGCGCATGTGGTATAATCGCCTCAGTGAATATTTGCTGAAAGAGGGTTACATAAATGATGTTATTTGTCCATGTATTTCTATAAAGAAAATGGCTTCAGAATTTGTTATACTTGTTGTTTATGTTGATGACATAAATCCTGTTGGAACTCCAGAAGAGCTCCAAAGGGCAATTGAATATCTTAAGAAAGAATTTGAGATGAAAGATCTTGGAAAGACAAAACTTTGTCTTGGTCTGCAAATTGAACATGTAACAGACGAGGTCTTTATCCATCAATTTGCCTATACAGAAAGGGTCTTAAAACGCTTTTACATGGACAAAGCGCACCCATTGAGTACACCAATGGTTGTTCGATCATTTGAAGTGAATAAAGATTTGTTCCGACCTCCAGAAGAGGATGAGGAACTCCTTGGTCCCGAAGTACCCTATCTCAGTGCAATTGATGCACTAATGTATCTTGCTAATGCTACAAGGCCTGACATAGCATTTTCTGTTAATTTACTTGCAAGATATAGTTCTTCTCCTACACGGAGACATTGGAACGGGATTAAGCATATATTGCGATATTTAAAGGGAACTCTTGATATGGGTTTGTTTTATGCTAACAAAGATAGTGCAGATCTAGTTGGTTATGCATATGCAGGTTATTTATCCGATCCCCATAAAGCTAGATCTCAAACCGGGTACGTGTTTACATGTGGAGGTACTATCATATCATGGTGCTCCACAAAGCAATCTATTGTTTCTACTTCTTCAAATCATGCTGAAATAATAGTTATTCATGAAGCAAGTAGCGAATGCGTATGGTTGAGATCAATAATTTATTTTATTCGAGAAAAATGTGATTTGGAATGTGAGAAAAGACCCACAATTTTATACGAAGACAGTGTTGCATGCATAGCCAATTCAAGGGAGGATTTATAAAAAGAGATAGAACGAAGCACATTTCACCAAAATTATTCTACACACACAATCTTCAGAAAAATAGTGACATTGATGTACAACAAATCCGTTCAAGTGACAATCCGGCAGATTTATTCACTAAATCTTTACGAACTTCAACTTTTGAGAAGATGGTATACAAGATTGGAATGCAGAGACTCAAATATTTAAAATAAGGTTTTCATCATGGGGAGTAAAATACGCGATGTACTCTTTTTTCCTTACTAAGGTTTTTTCCTACAGAGTTTTCCTTATAAGGTTTTTAATAAGGCAACTAGCAATGCGTATTACTAAATATGTGTACTCTTTCTCCTTTACTAGGATTTTTTTCCATAGGGATTTTTCCTAGTAAAGTTTTAACGAGGCACAATACCTTTTAATGAACATCCAAGGGGGAGTGCTATAAAAATAATTGTATTGTGGATGTCCATTTATTACTCCGCAATAGATAATCTTCTTGAAGAAGATTATCCATTTAGTACTCCGTTGAAGTTTATCTACAAGCAGCTGATGCAGGCAGGTTGCAAGCATCTCAATGAAATGATTTGCATCAGCTTCTTATTAAACAGGCAGGTTGCAAACAGCTCATGCAGACAGCTTACAAGCAGCTAAAGAAAAGCCTTGCAGTTGTTTCCTGAAAAGTTTCTCAATTGCTTATTTTCTTCTATAAATAGAGGAGTTTTCAGTTCATTATGTACATAAGTTTGAAGTTTGAAGTTTGAATAATATATCAGTTTCTCTCTATACTTGTTTTTACTTTACAGTCTTTATTTTATAACAAAATGCAGGGTTCACCCAAATTTAATAGGGCTCTAAGCTCTTATTTATCCATCTATCATTCCATTGCTTCAGAAAAGAAACCAAAGAAAAATAAAAATGAAAATGATTACAAAATAAGTAAAATAAGAGAGATATTTATACTAATTGTCTTGTGAAAATCTACAGTGAATCCTTGGAGAGAAAGAGTAAGAAAGATTGCAGCTCTTGCATTCTAAACACTGGAAAAAGAAGCAATTCTTGAATAGGGGTTTGAAGAGAAGAGGATAAAGATAGTTGTCACGATCCGAATTTCCCACCGTCGGGACCGTGATGGCGCCTAACGTTGAACCCGCTAGGCAAGCCAACGTGCAACATTATTCTTTGATCCAGGTTTAGCTTTCACCGGACTCTTGTTGGGTGATGAACTTGGGAGCGCTCCAGCTTCAGTAGCATTAAAATTATTGCTAGAAGGTCCTGCAATAGCTGAATCAACTTGAGCCCGAAATTCATCATCTCTCTCTTGATAGGATCCTGTAAAGAATTTGCTTTATCTTTGTCCATTACAGCTTGACCATCCTCAGCCAAATCTTTAGGATTCTCCAACGAATTTGCTTTGTCTTTGTTGATTACAGCTTGACCATCCTCAGCCAAATCATTAGAGGTTATCTTTCCAGGTTCCTCATCTACACAAGATCCCAGAAAAAGTTATGCACAAAATTATAGAGGAAAAAAACTGAAAATCAGCAACAAACAAAGAGCCACGTCGCACTTGCCGAAAACATTCTAATTAACAAAATGCACAGAACTGGATTTTGCTGGCTAGCAAATTCAAAAACCGTGATTGTCTAAGATCTCAAAGTCATCCCCACAAGCCTGGATATGCACAAATTAACACTATAATCAATGGGTGTTTCTTATCATTTTGTTATTAACAGCGTTCCTTTTATTTTCCTTTTTCTTCCTTAGCAGAAAAAGATCATATACTGAAGATAGCACTAAGTATTCAAAGCAAGAGCATAAATCACCCTCTTTATCAACTTATCTACAATTATATGTTGCTGAAGAAAATGATAGGGTGCTGTGATCAGGCGGGCCTTTCTTGTATAGTATAAAGCAGAGAACCAGGAAAAGTCATGTGAAGGAGGACCAAAAAGAATGTGACTAAGAATAATAAGTAATTATGCGACTCAATGACACAGTGCCACGTATGGTAGACTTCTCCACTAACAGCTCTCTACATTTACTTAAAACATTTCATTCTCATTTCTCCAAGCGGGCCACTAGTTTCGTTTCCCTAATTGTTGGTGCAAATGGGTATGGGATGCGAACAGTGTAAAGTGATAATATTGGGAAAAAGTACAAAATGATGTTATTCCATAAAACTAGGAACTATTAACTTAGATACAGCGAGAATAGTACGTGGCAGCAATGGTGGCCCTCTTGGTTAGAAGAGCTAACTGTTTCACTATCATGTATATCTATCATCTCCTCTGTAATATTTGTTTGGTTAGCCTCCATATGGAAACAAACTAAATATTGGTCAAAGGGAGTCTAATTTAGTACAAATTAACCATGCACTCTCTCTCTACATTATCATTCAGAAAAACATACCAATGACCTCAAATCAAGTTCACACTTCTCTTTCGGAAATCAAGTAATGAATAATGTGAAAACTAAAAGGCAAAAAAGTTTAGCTTAAACATGGGCACAACCATCTATTTCTATGGAGCTGGCCCACAAAAGCTTTTAGCCTCTGCTCAACTATTTCCATCTCTGAGCCCATAATTTCAGCTGTGACGGGGTAAAAGTATAAGACATTACAAATCCGAAAACTGTGTCGCAATTACATATTTTTATTCTCTTCTTTGCTAAATACAACATTGACCTTATTTCATATTGTCGTAAAGCCCATTAGCATTTAGGGATGGGCATCAGTCAGTTCAATTTATCTTTGAAAATTTTGGTTAGGTTTGTCAGTTTTCGGTTTTGTAAAATCACAAACCTAGTGTGCTTTGAGCGCAGGGCAATTGCAAATTTTCAATCGACTAAAGAGAGAGGAGCCAAAAACCGTTGGTAAACGGAATCAAACCCACTAAAAAAATTAATATTTTTAGGTTTGGTTTGGTTTTGATTTTAAATTTTAAAAATAATTAAATTTTGTTGGATTTGGTTTTAATCAAATAATAACCGAAAAAAATCGAATCAAACCGACTATAAAAGTAATTATTTAAATTTATTATTACACCCATATATATATATATATATATATATATATGTATATTTTTATATAAAATTTTAAAAACTTTATGGTACATATTAGTCATTTGTATTTTTAGTCTAGTTCTTTGCTATTCTAATAATCTAATTATTTGCCTTCTAGTTTGATTGGTAATTTTCTTTTACTAAGTACAAAAATTTATTTCATGTTAAAAATAATCGATTTTTTACTGAGTAATTAAGTTATTCATCACTATTTGAGTCAATTATCATCAATATATCGTGGTAAACAATACATTTCTCAAAGAGCAATTGGTTTGATAGCGTTACGTTGAAAATGTAGTCGCCGGAATATGTGTTTGGTAGTGTATGTCTCATATTTAAGAAAAAATCGACAAATTACCCAAAAAATGACAAAATTAGAAAAGACTTTTGAAGTCTTGTGTTAGAATTTAGGACGCATCTTTTGGTTAACAAAAGAAGGGCAATTAAAGGGGGTCGGGGTCAGATTAAAATTAGAAAAAGATGTGGGTAAATATTAAAATTTTCAAAAATTTAAAAGATTGTAACGATTCGACCGGTCGTTTTGAGAATTAACGCCTCGTTCGGGGTTTAAAGTCTCGAGCAGCCTCGTATTATATGTTATGACTTGTGTGTGCGGTCGAGTTCGGGTTTCGGGATCAATCTGGAAGAAGAATTCTTATTTTAGAAGCTTCAACGCCAAGAGTTGACCGAAGTTTGACTTTTGTGTAAACGATTTCGAAATGGGTTTTGATGGTTCCAATAATTTTGTATGATGATTTTAGACTTCGGCGTGCGTCCGGATTTGAATTTGGAGGTCCGTAGAATAATTTGAAGCATTTTGGCAAAATTGAAAAGCTTAAGTTTTGGAAGGTTGAGAGGTTTGACCGGGGGTTGACTTTGTTGATATCGGGTTCGGATTTGGATTCTGATAATTGGAATAGGTTCATTATGTCATTTATGACTTGTGTGCAAAATTTGAAGTTATTTCGGATTGATTTGATACGCTTCGGCACGAGTTTTGAAATTTGGAAGATCTGAAAATTTACAAGTTCGATTCGAGGTGCGATTCGTAATTTTGACGTTATTTGATATGATTTGAGGCCTCAAGTAGGTCCGTGTTGTGTTACGGGACTTGTTGGTATGTTCGGACGAGGTCCCGAGTATGTACTTATGTGGAGGACGACCATTTGGTGTTAAAGATTTCAAGTATTCTTTTTAATAGTAGTTGTTGTATCATCTTCTACAAAGTCAAAACTAATAAATGTGTTGCTTTCACCAGGAAACTTGACTATCAATATTTTATTTAATTGATCTACAAATTTATTTCTACTTGCTAAAATAGGATTTCCAATAAGTATTGCCCGTTGTTCCAAAATCTATAAGAGCAGAGACATACGGTTAATGCAAATTTAGTGAAATCATATTTGTGGCCTTCAATGAAAAAGATGAATTTCACAATGAATATGAGAGCAAGGGAAGATTTAAATTTCATTAATTTTTTATTCGGTATAGGTAACGGAGCAGAGCAACAGTAAAGGATAATTTGATACTTCTTGAGAACAAACAGTTGTCAATCAAAACATTGGAGGGAGCAATTTTGGGGACCTGTTAGAGGAGTACTAAACTAATTAATATTGGAAGGAGCGATATAAAATATTGCTTAGGAAAAACATCAAGCGAAATCAAATTAGCTTGAGTATACAAAGGGTGCCTAAATCTAACTTCCAGTTTGCAAAATATTAAGCAGAGGACTATTATAATACCATGAGCGTAGAACAGATGTGTGACGTCTTTAATTACAATTGGCTTATTGAATTAAGCTTCTTGATAAGAGTTATATCTACAAATATAAAAATGGCTTGAACAAAGCAAGAATATAACATACTTTGATTTAGACACTTTTTCTGAAGCGTGGACATGAGTAGATTTATAAAACAAAAGAGTAATTTAATAGTTTTATAGAAGTATTAAATTTAACTAAGATACTTGCAAACGTGGGTGTGTAAAAATAATGTACAAACAGATTCAAAGTTATAGGTTGTAAATTTCCTTTTCTACAAAGCTGGGTCGCACAGAGATTCTCCATAGCAACAATAGAAAGGCTATTACAACAATTTATAAGACAATAATATAGTAACAATGAAACTCGGATAAAAAGTTATGTAAGTTAATATTGTAATATATATGCATTTTTACATACATCAAAGCCAAGAGTATAGGGAACATTGAGATAAATACTTTCGATCTAACCGTTGCAAAACAATTTAATAATAGTGATACATTGTACAAAGGTAGTGTAGAAACTAAGGTACGGGATTAGTATTTTCTTTAGACACGACCGAAAGTAAGGATATTCATGACAGAATACTTGTGATGATCCAAAAAGTCATCTCTCATTTAATAAGTCAAAACTGTGTTCCGAGGCCTCATTTTATCTCACCTCTTTTTGCGTGCACAGTCCGGGCATATATCCGGAAAGCTTTTATATCAAAAACTAAGGAAAATGTTAATTTTGCCTTTAAAATTGAATTTAAATTGACTTCGGTCAACATTTGGGTAAACGGACCCGGACCCATGATTCGACGATCCCGGAGGGTCCGTAGGAAAATATGGGGCTTGGGCGTATGCCCGGAATTGAATTCCGAGGTCCCAAGCCCGAGAAATGAATTTTTGAAAGAAATTATTTTACTGAAATTATAAGAGTCTTTGGAAATTTGATTATATTTGAAATTGATGGTATCAGGCCCGTATTTTGGTTCCGAAGCCCGATACATGTTTAATATGGTATTTGAGTGATGCCTGTAAAATTTGGTAAGAAACGGAGGCCATTTGACGTGATTCGGACCCGCAGTTGTGAAATTTGAAACTTTGAAAGTTCTTGATATTTTCCTTTAATTTTTATGCTAAATTCGTTGTTTAAGACGTTATTTTGGCGATTTGATCGCACGAGTAAGTCTGTAAGATATTTTTAAGGTTGTGTGCATGTTTGGTTTGGAGCCTAGAGGGCTCGGATGAGTTTCAGATTGGTTTCGGGGTGTTTAGAGTTAGGAAATCACTACTAGTGCACCAGTTCTGGTGTGCCCGCGCACCTGCGAGCCTAGGACCGCAGGTGCGGTCCAGCCCAGCCTGCCCTCTTTCCGCAAGTGCGACAGGTTTCACAGAAGCGGTTCCGCAGAAGCGGATAAACCTCCTCAGGTGCGGCCCTCAGTGGCCTTGCCCATTTCCGCAGGTGCGACAAATTTTCCGCACCTGCGAGAGCGCAGGTGCGACCCAAGTACCGCAGGTGCGAGGGTCGAGCAGTATGTTTTAAGTTAGAGCTTCAGCCATTTTCTTTTTCAAATCTTCACAAAAATAGAAGACTCAGAGCGATTTTTCTCAAGAGATTTTCTTCCCAAATCATAGGTAAGTGTCCATTAACTAATTCCTTTTAACTTTCTAATATTTTTCGTCAACTTTCATAAAAAATTCTAGGGTTTTAATGGTAGAAAATTGGGGATTTGGGTAGAGTTAGGGCTTTTTGTATAATTGGAATTTAGACCTCATTTTGGGGTCGGATTCCGAAACTAATTACATATCTGGGCTCGTGGGTGAATGGGTGATCAGATTTTAGTCCGAACCTCATGTTTTGACCAAGCGAGTCCGGGGTCGATTTTTGGCTTTTTGAAAAGAATGATAGAAAACTCATAATTAAGCATTGGGGTTGAATTATTTAGCATTTATTGATATTATTAAGCTAATTATGTCTAGATACAATTGAATTGGAGACGAATTCTAAAGGGAAAGCGGTATTTGAGGCTTGAGTTGGTCGTGGAATTCGGGTAAGTGTTTGGCTTAACCTTAACTTGAGGGAACAGGTATGGTGTCTTATTTCCTACGGGTTAGTGTAATGTGCAACGTATTGGTGTGGTGACGAGTATCTATACGTTGGAGTGAAGCATACCCATGAGTCGAATATTGTGACTTATATGATTTTTTCATCAAACGTTATTTGAGTTTAATTTGATAATTATCCATGTTGGTGGTATTTCTTTGGTATTGATCATTGTTAAGTATTGGTTCAAGTTAAGAATTATTACGTGAAGTTAAGTAACTAAGTGAGATTGGTTATAGTTGTTTCCCTTGCCGGGATGATATTGATTCTACTGTTGGCTCCCTTGCCGGGATATTATGGCTTTTATTATTATTATTATTATACTGTTGCTTTTCCTTGCCGAATTATTGTTGTTGATTTGTTTGGGTGAGGAAGAGTGTTAAAGCACTAAGGGTGATGTCGTGCCGTTTTATTTGATTTATGGTGAGGATGAGCGTTAAAGCACGAAGGGTGATGCCGTGTATGATATTGTGAGGATGTGCATAAAAGCACGAAGGGTGATGCCGTGCCATATTATGAATTTAAAAGCACGAAGGGTGATGTCGTACCAATTCTATTGAATTATGGTGAGGATGAGAGTAAAAGCACGAAGGGTGATGATGTCGTGAATTCTATTTATTGTTTGGTGAGGATGAGAGTAAAAGAACGAAATGTGATGTCGTGCCCTTGTTTTCTTTGTGTTACTATTTCTGTAGTTTAAGTTGATATTTGATTTGTTGCTCTACCCCGTTATTCCCATTAATGGATACTCTCTCCCCTCAGCATGTTCTCCCCTTCCTTATTTGGTATCTAGTTGCTTATTTCTTGTCATTATTATTGTTGTTTTGTACATGATTAAACTGCACAGGTTTATTTGGTTGTCGTATCTTAGCCTCATCACTACTTTTCCGAGGTTAGGCTCGACACTTACTCAGTACATGGGGTCGGTTGTACTGATACTACAGTCTGCGCTTTTGTGCAGATCCCGGTATTGGACCCTTCGGACCTTAGATCAGGGTTGCTGCCTTCAGTCCAGTGGATATTCCGAGGTAGTTCTGCAGACTTTCGCAGGCCTTGGCGTCCCCTCATATTTCATTTATATTCTGTTCTTATTTACTTCTGAGACAAATGTATACTTATATTTTGTTCAGACTCCTATTTATAGTATTCATAGACAATTTGTGAGATTGTGACACTTGTTCTGGGAGTACTTTGGTTCTGGATTTCATATTAGTATTACATCACACTGTTGAATCATGTTATCTCGTATTTTAAACTCCTTGATTTTATTATAAACTCTGGTAAACTGTTAAAGATAAAGGAATAAGGTAATTAATCAGTAACGTTGGCTTGCCTAGCGGGTTCAATGTTAGGCGCCATCACGGTCCCGACAGTGGGAAATTCGGATCGTGACAAGTTGGTATCAGAGCACTAGGTTGCTTAAGTCTCACAAATTCACAGACAAACTTAGTAGAGTCTGAGGGATCGGTACTAAGACATCTGTTCTTATCCCCTAGAGGCTACAGAGTTTAGGAATGACTTCACATTTGTTCTTCTCTGTCGTGCAATTTGAATTCTCAATGCTAACTGAATTTCAACTCTATTCTCTCGTAGATGGCGAGAACACGTGCTTCTTCATCCACTGATCATCAGCCCGAATCTCCAGTTGCAGCTCCTACGAGGGGCAGAGGATGAGGCCGAGGCCGTGTTAGAGGCCAAGGCAGGGATAGAGCTTAGCCCAGATCAGCATCCCTAGTGGCGGAGCCTCATGTAGAGTTTGCTGATGAGGTTCCTTCCCAGACAGTCCCCGTTGGACCAGCTCAAGTTCCCAAGGGGTTCATTTCCACCCCGGTACTTCAGGATGCTCTGGTCCGTCTAGTGGGCCTCATGGAGAGTTTCACTCAGGCAGGTTTGCTTCCTGCAGCACCAGCCGTCTCTCAGGCTGGGGGAGGAGCCCAGACTCCTGCTACTCGCACTCCGAAACAGATGGCTTCTCAGTTTCAGACCCCAGCAGCTCAGACAACTGGGGGAGTTCAGTCGGGTGTTGTGGCTCAGACCGGTGATGGAGCAGCTATGTCTGTTGAGGCTTTGTGGAGGTTGGACAGGTTCAGCAAGCTGTTCTCTACTACTTATAGCGGTGCATCATCAGAGGATCCTCATGACTATTTGGATAGCTGCCACGAGGTTCTACGGAACATGGGGATAGTGGAGACCAATGAGGTCGACTTTTCTACTTTCCATCTGTCAGGTCCCGCCAAGACCTGGTAGAGAGATTATTGTTTGGCTAGACCAGCGGGATCACCGCCTTTGACTTGGACCCAATTCTCCGATCTGTTTCTGGAGAAGTTTCTGTCTATCACTCAGAGAGAGGATTATCGGAGGCAGTTTGAGCGTCTCCAGCAGGGTTCTATGACTGTCACTCAGTATGAGACCAGATTCATTACTTGGCCCATCATGCTATTATGATATTTCCCACAGACCGAGAGAGGGTGAGGAGATTTATTAAGGGACTAGCTCAGTCGATCAGATTGCAGATGGCGAAGGAGACAAGGAGTGATATTTTCTTCCAGGATGCAGCCAATGTGGCCAGACGAGTTGAGATGGTTCTATCACAGGGGAGTGGTCAGGGGTCTGACAAGAGGCCCCGTCATTTTGGCAGATTCAGTGGTGCCTCATCAGGAGGCAGGGATTCTTTTGGTAGGGGCCATTCTCCTAGGCCGTTTCATTCAGCACTTCAAGTTTCTCACAATGCTCCAGGTGGTTGTGGTTCTCATATGCAGTATTCTGATCAATTGCCCTATAGTGCACCATCAGCTTCTATCAGTGCACCACCGCTCCAGAGTTTTCAGGGTGGTTACTCAGGTCGTCAAGGTCAGTTTCAGCAGCCGATGTCTTGTTATACTTGTGGTGGTCCGGGGCACATTACTAGATTTTTCCCTCGAGCCTCGAGCAGTTCTCAGCATCCGGGGTTCTCGTTCCATGGTTCCCGCACCGAGTGTTCCACCACCCGCTCAGCCAGTCAGAGGTGGGGGTCGAGGTATTAGAGGTGGAGGCCAGGCTACTAGAGGTAGAGGTCAGCCAGCAGGAGGCCGTCCCACGGATGTAGTTTAGATTGGTGGGGCTTAGCCCCGATGTTATGCTATTCCAGCTAGACCTGAGGCTGAGGTCTCTGATGCGGTTATCACGGGTATGGTTTCAGTTTGCAGCAGGATGATTCAGTTTTATTTGATCCAGGGTCCACATATTCCTATGTGTCATCTTATTTTTCTCCTTATTTGGTTATGCCTCGTGATTCTCTGAATACTCCTGTATATGTGTCTACACCGGTGGGTGATTCTATTATGGTAGATCATGTCTATCGTTCGTGTGTAGTGGTTGTTGGTGGTTTTGAGACTAGTGTAGATCTTCTACTCCTTGATATGGTAGATTTTGATGTTATTTTGGGGATAGATTGGCTGTCTCCTTATCATGCCATACTGGACTGTCATGCCAAGACCGTGACCTTAGCATTGCCGGGGTTGCCTCGCCTGGAGTGGAGAGGGACTCCTAGTCATTCTTCCAGCAAGGTTATCTAATATATGAAGGCTCGACGTATGGTCGAGAAGGGGTGTTTGGCCTATTTGGCCTATGTTCATGATTATAGTGCCGAGGTTCCTTCTATGGAGTTTGTGCCCATTGTTTGTGAGTTTCCTGCAGACCTGTCGGGTATGCCACCCGACAGGGATATTGACTTTTGCATTGATTTGGCTTCGGGCACTCAGCCCATTTCTATTCCGCCATATTGTATGGCCACGCCAGAGTTGAAAGAGTAGAAAGAATAGTTGCAGGATTTGCTTGATAAAGGCTTTATTAGGCCTACTATCTCGCCTTGGGTTGCGCCAGTGTTGTTTGTTAAGAAGAATGATGGGTCGACGAGGATGTGCATAGATTATCGGCAGTTGAACAAGGTTACCATCAAGAATAAGTATTCATTGCCGAGGATTGATGACTTGTTTGATCAGCTTCAGGGTGCCAAGGTATTTTTGAAGATTGATTTGAGTTCTAGCTACCATCAGTTGAGGATTAGGGCATCTGATGTACCTAAGACAGCTTTTCTCACTCGGTATGGGCATTATGAGTTCTTAGTGATGTCATTCGAGTTGATAAATGCCCCAGCATCTTTCATAGACTTGATGAACCGAGTGTTCAGGCCTTATTTGGATTCCTTCGTGATTTCTTTATTGATGATATTCTGATTTATTCCCGCATCCGGGAGGAGCATGAGCAGCACTTTCGAGTCGTTCTCCAGACTCTGAAGGACAGTCAGTTATATGCTAAGTCTTCGAAATCTGAGTTTTGGTTGAGTTCAGTCGCATTCCTGGGTCATGTTTTATCAGCAGAGGGCATTCAGGTGGATCCTAAGAAGATTTCAACGGTCAAGGATTGGTCTAGACCCACATCAGCTATAGATATCCGGAGTTTCTTGGGTTTGGCGGGCTATTACCGTCGGTTTGTGGAGGGGTTTTCGTCTATTGCAACCCCGATGACCAGGTTGATTTAGAAGGGTGCCCAGTTCAGGTGGTCAGAGGAGTGTGAGGCGAGCTTCCAGAAGCTCAAGACAGCTTTGACTACGGCGTCAATGTTGGTTTTGCCCACCGGTTCAGGGCCATATACTGTGTATTGTGATGCATCTCGGGTTGGACTTGGTGCAATGTTGATG
>ML405776.1:16352-48580 GCA_005239525.1 Nicotiana knightiana | reverse complement strand
ACATTGATTCAGATGAAGACGACATACCTGACGAGATTGTCAAGGAAGTTGAGAACTTTGATAGCAGACCTAAGTCCAACCTGGATGAGACCGAAGTTATCAACCTAGGAGATTCAGAAAACGTCAAGGAAACTCGCATCAGCACTCATTTGTCACCATCAGAGAAGAAAGAATACACGGAGTTTCTAAGAGAGTATGAGGATGTGTTTGCATGGTCGTATGATGACATGGCTGGTCTAAGTACGTCTATTGTGGCTCACAAACTGCCAACCAATCCAACATGTCCACCAGTGAAACAAAAGCTCAGAAAGTTCAAACCCGACATGAGTTTGAAAATCAAAGAAGAGGTTACCAAGAAGATCAACACCAAAGTTCTTCAGGTAGTGGAGTATCCGACATGGTTAGCTAACATCATACCTATTCCGAAGAAGGACGGGAAGGTCAGAGTCTGCGTCGATTACCGGATCTCAACCGGGCCAGTCCGAAAGACGACTTCCCCTTGCCAAACATACACATTCTGATTGACAACTGCGCCAAGCACGAATTGCAGTCCTTTGTGGATTGCTTCGCTGGTTATCACCAGATTTGGATGGATGAGAAAGATGCTGAGAAGATGGCGTTCATTACGCAGTGGGGAGTGTATTGTTACAAGATGATGCCATTTGGTCTAAAGAATGCAGGGGCCACTTATATGAGGGTCATGACCACCATATTCCATGACATGATTCACAAAGAGATCGAGGTGTACGTAGATGACGTCACTATCAAATCAAAGAAAGTTGCTGATCACATGGAGAATTTGGGGAAATTCTTCAATCGGTTGCGAAAATACAATCTAAAACTGAACCTCGCGAAGTGTGCATTCGGGGTTCCTGCTGGGAAGTTGCTGGGATTTATTGTAAGCCGCCGGGGAATAGAGTTGGATCCGTCCAAGGTCAAAGTCATTCAAGAGTTTCCACCACCAAGGAACAAGAAAGATGTGATGAGCTTCTTGGGGAGGTTTAATTACATCAGCCAGTTTATAGCATAGTCTACAGTCATCTGTGAGCCGATCTTCAAGATGCTGAAGAAGGACGCCGCAACTAAGTGGACCGAGGGTTGTCAAAGGGATTTCAACAGAATCAAGGAGTACCTCTCAACACCGCCAGTTCTGGTACCACCTGAGCCAGGTAGACCTCTGTTACTCTACCTTGCAGTGCTAGATGGAGCTTTCGGTTGCGTTCTTGGGCAACATGATGAAACGGGAAGGAAAGAACAAGCTATTTATTACCTCAGCAAGAAGTTCACTCCGTATGAGGCCCGATATTCTTTATTGGAAGGCACTTTTTGTGCTTTGACCTGGGTTGCACAGAAGCTGAGGCACTACTTCTGTGCCTACACAACATATCTCATATCAAGGATGGATCCATTCAGGTATATCTTTTAGAAACCCATGCCCACTGGCAAGCTAGCCAAGTGGAAAATCCTGCTGAGTGAATTCAACATTGTTTACTTGACTCAAAAGGCAGTTAAAGAGCAAGCTCTGGCAGACCATCTTGCTGAGAATCCCGTAGACGGAGAATACGAACCCCTGAAAATGTATTTTCCTGATGAAGAGGTATCATTCTTAGGAGAAGACATTGCAGAATCCTACGACGGTTGGAGGATGTTCTTTGATGGAGCAGCAAACTTCAAAGGAGTCGGTATTGGAGCAGTACTAGTATCAGATACCGGTCAGCATTGTCCAGTATCCGCCAAACTCAGCTTCCCTTGCACCAGCAGTATGGCCGAATACGAAGCCTGCATCTTGGGACTCAACATGGCATTGACATAAACGTCTAGGAGCTGTTAGTGATTGGTGATTCAGACTTATTGGTACATCAGGTAAAAGGAGAATGGGAAACCAAGAATTCCAAGATCTTACCCTATTTGCATCATGTTCAGGAGTTGAGAAAGAGGTTCACAAAGATAGAGTTCCGGCATGTCCCCAGAATCCAGAACGAGTTTGCCGATGCTTTGGCTACTTTGTCATCTATGATTTAGCATCCAGACAAGAACTTCATTGATCCTATTCCGGTGAAAATCCACAATCATCCAGCTTACTGTTCCCATGTCGAAGAAGAAGCAGACGGAAATCCTTGGTTCCATGATATCAAGGAATACTTGGCAAAAGAAGAATACCCGGAGCTTGAAAATGCCACTCAGAAACGCACGCTTCGAAGGTTGTCTACAATTTCTTTCACAGTGGAGGAATCCTGTATAGGAGGATTCCCGATTTGGGTTTGCTAAGGTGCATCGATGCAGAAGAGGCATCGAAATTATTGAAGGAAGTTCATGCCGGGACCTGTGGCCCACATATGAATGGTTTCATTTTAGTCTCCGAGCTGGTTACTTTTGGATGACTATGGAAACAGACTACATCCAGTATGTACGGAAATGCCACCGTTGTCAAATACATGGAGATACGATAAAGGTACCTCCCAGTGAGCTTAATGCAACAAGTTCACCCTGGCCATTCGTTGCCTGGGGCATGGACGTCATTGGACCAATCGAGCCTGCCGCCTCTAACGGGCACAGGTTTATTCTGGTCGCCATTGATTACTTTACTAAATGTGTCGAAGCAGCCTCCTACAAAGCAGTTACCAAAAACGTTGTGGCCGATTTCGTCCGCGACCGCATTATTTGTCGATTCGGAGTTCCAGAGTCAATCATCACCGATAATGGTTCTAATCTCAATAGTGACTTGATGAAAGCCAGGTGTGAAACCTTCAAGATCAAACACAAGAATTCCACAGCTTACAGACCTCAGATGAATGGAGCCATTGAGGCTGCTAACAAAAACATCAAGAAGATACTAAGAAAGATGATAGAAAGGCACAAACAGTGGCACGAGAAGTTATCATTTGGCTTATTTGGATATCGCACCACAGTTCGCACCTCAACAGGGGCAACTCCCTATATGCTAGTTTATGGTACAGAAGCTGTAATTCCTGCCGAAGTGGAGATCCCATCTCTGAGAATTATACAAGAAGTTGAGCTCAACGACGCAAAATGGGTAAAGAGCCGTTATGAGCAGCTATCCCTCATAGACGGAAAAAGAATGAATGCAGTTTGTCATGGTCAGCTATATCAGAACATAATGGCCAGAGCCTTCAGCAAGAAAGTCAAGACGAGACGATTCACACTAGGGCAGCTGGTGTTAAAGAAAATCTTTCCGCATCAAGATGAAGCCAAGGGAAATTTCTCTCCCAACTGGCAAGGCCCGTACATGTTTCACAGAGTGCTGACAGGAGGAGCACTTATAGTTGTAGAAATGGACGGAGAAGTCTGGCCCAAGCCGATCAATTCAGATGTAGTCAGAGGCGTCCATCCAGCAAACTAGGGAAAATTTTTGAGGGAGACCCTCAAAATTCCACAGCAGGAGAGGCACAAATTGCAGAAGCCCCAAAACATATTATCCGCTCAAAGGACAGACATTGTTCCTCAAACTCATCGCACACGCCAACATTTATTATCAGCACAAACGATGCTTCATTATCACAATCTATACCACAATTAACGCCAGCTAAGAATTTTGTTGTCCTTCCTTTAATCTTGCATAAGGCTACCATTCTGCCTTCCAAGACTAAACACTGTCTCCATCTGCATTTTATTTCCTGCATAAGGCTACCATTCTGCCTTCTGAGACTAAACGATGTCTCCATTTGCATTTTATTTCCCGCATTGCATAAGGCTACTATTCTACCTTCCGAGACTAAACGCTATCTCCATTTGCACTTTATTTCCCGCATTGCATAAGGCTACCATTCTTCCTTTCGAGACTAAATGCTGTCTCCATTTGCACTTTATTTCCCGCATTGCATAAGGCTACTACTCTGCCTTCCAAGACTAAACGATGTCTCCATTTGCACTTTATTTCTCGCATTGCATAAGGCTACCATTCTGCCTTCCGAGGTTAAGCTCTACCTCCATATGCATTTTATTTCTTGCATAAGGCTACCATTCTGCCTTCCGGGGATAAACTCTTCCTCTCATTTACCTTTTAAAGCAACCATCATCTCTGTCATTATCTACTTTGTTTCTTTCCGATCTAAGCTTTGTCCTTTTTAATTCCCAAGACTAAGCTCTGTCTTGTCAGCATCATACTATTGCACTTCTCATGGGCTGAAATATCGCCAACCTATCCAAAGGCGTCATTGTTCAGAGGCACCATCTTCATGGCCCGAGAACATCATTTCGTGGCCCGCGGATCCCTATTTATCACTCTGCATATCATTATTCAAAGGCATCACTGTTCGGAGGCACCATCCTCATGGCCTAAGAACGTCATTTCAAAGCCTGCGAATCCCGCATCAAGCGGTTCATGGCCCAGGACATCATGGTCTAAGGACGTCATCCTCAACCGTCGAAAGACAACATTCATAGTCCAATGGGAATCTGCATCATGTTTAAATTATGCAAAATCTATGCTTGTTATTCGTTTGCAGGAAATCCGGCTAAGAACAGCCAGCCAGGCAGGATTGGACCACTCCAGTTTTCCTAACCACCTCGTAAGCCATTTTGTTCACCTTACCTTGCACCTTGCATTCGTCCTTGTGAGACTTCACCGGTATACTTCGTCGGTGACTCATGAACTACATACGGCCTGATTCCTGTACAACCGGGGATATGTAGACAGCTCAAAAGCTAGGGTGCGGCCTAAATCTTTCATACTATTTCCTTCCGGTCAAAATTGGCCATCATATCTTTACCCGACAACTCTTTCATCCTTTCCGGGTAAAGAGGGGCAGCTGTTGATACCCAATTATTCCTCAAATTATTTACAAACTTGTATATATACTTTCAAAATCACTCCTTACAGTAACTGGTATTTCTCAAAGCTTTTCGTATTTTTATCAGATTATTTTACTGTTCATTTAACACTTTATATTCCATAATTATTCATAAATGATATAATTTCAAATCATTTTCTTGCTCAACATGCTATTGATATCCTATTTAATTCCCTTAGGATTTTATTATTTCACAAATTAGCCAATACTGGCATTATTTAGTTAATTTCAGCAGTTTTTGCGATTATAGCACAAAGGTGCATTTATACCATTTTAAAGTCAATAAATGATCATTTATAATTTTTATATCTTAGTCAATCGCCTTAATTTCATTTATTTGGTCTCAATTTATTTTTTTACACAATTATTAGCTATTTTATTAATTAATTATCTTATTTAATTGGGTATTTAACGTTTAGCACATTTTTATTTAAATTATAACCAGTCTTAAACCCATCCCACCTGACCCTTTAATACCTAACCAACCCAGCCCAAAACCCGGCCCAACCCCACACCTGATCTGAATCGTTGATCAAATGAGATCAACGGTCTAGATCAATGTTACCTTAATTAACTCTCAATCACTACCCCCTCCGAACTCTCATTCTCTCAACACACACACTCTCTCTATCTCTCTCTGTTACTCTCTAGTTATCTCTAGAAGCCTCCTTTGGCTTTTCTTCTCCGATGGAGTGCGGTCATCTTCTCCGGCCGGTTCTCTCACCAGGAACCATGGCTCCTCATCGTCTCATGGCTATTTGTCCACTTTGCACCGGTCCAGTGATATTCTGGGGCTCTTAGGCGAACCTGGAGCGGTCCAACTCATCTCCCATGGTCCCATGCCACTTTCCGCCCCCTGGCCGTTTGAGTAAGGATTACGAGCTGTTCCGGCTTAGGTCGGTGCCGTCTTTAAGGTTCTTCCTACTTCTCTGGGTTCCACGAAACCCTAACCCTATGTATTTCGATTTATTCTAGATCTACTTTAGATCTATAGTATTACAAAGCTTTTCTATGTTTTTCCCTGAAAACTTTCATCTTTAAAGGATCTTTCAATTTGTAAAAAACTAGGGTTTCACAAACCCCTTTCAAAAATCGATTTCTTTTACTTCTGCTTTAATGTTATTCTATGTTTTTCTCTATTAATACGTTTTGATTCAAAGTTTCTTACTAAAAACCCCAATTTTTAGGGTTTCAGTCCGTCTTGTTTGCTATGTTTAACCAATTCATATAGACTCTCTATGTGTTCTATGTTTCTTACTTTAATTCATGGTTAGGTTTCCTGAATCTCTACTATTCCTCTCGCTTAGGGTTTCTCTGAACTCTAGAGCTGATTATCGTTTAATGGGTCTGATTATTGATTTAATGGTTGTTTATCTGATACTCCTTACTGACTCTATGTATCTCTTCACATAGTTGTGATGTTTTCTTCGAACCTATGATTGTGTGTTCTGTATTGATTTATTCAAACGGTTTCCCTTGATTGTGTGATACTTTCCTTGATTATGCCTGATTCCCTGTGATTTCAATTACAGTCGAGATTCCCTTGACTAATTTTCAGAATTAAACTCGTACTTTTCTTTGTGAATATGCTATCAATTTTACCTTGCTTAGTTATGTGTTATGAACCCGTTCTTTATTACATACTCCATGCTTTTACTACCCCCGTTATGGTAAGATCACTCTAGTTGATTCTTTTCCCTAATTTAACTATGATTGGCCTGTTTGAACTTCACTCCCTAATTAAAGGGAGTTCAAGCCTTTAATTGATACTGATTGGTTATTATTTCCATAATTATGTTAGACTAATTATTCCTTACCTTATTCTCTTTACTCGTTTTCATAATTATAAACACCCTACTCTCTTTAGCATAATAAAACCAATAGATACATGAAAAAAAAACACAAACATTACTCATATTGCTTTGAAATCTCACTTACTTTTGATGCATATCTGCTCTTATTCTTCTGGCTACTCAGTCGGCTGAAAGCCAAGACTGAATAACTTATTGTTGCTCTATTGCTCTGCATACCACTGTCCTATTGCTCTACTTCTCTGCACCTTGTTGTTCTATTCTTACTCCTAACTAGTATGTTTCTAGTTTAAGTTTATAGCATCCAACTCAACATGTTTCTCACGACTACTTGTCTATGTGATTCCCCTTTCCCTTTAATCTAACATGTCTATTGCTTTCCCTTATATGTTTCCATCATGAATCTTTCTGACTCCCAACACTATGAGCATGTACCCCCTAATACTTAGTTATTATGTAAATCCTAATCTTGGACCTAATATGTGACTCTGTTTGATACCCCGTCAATCTAATGCTGCTAGATTCATGGCATGAACATTCTGTGATAACTAGGCTATGATTGTTTAAACCATATAACACTAGCCTAAGGATTATTTGTGTGCAAGTATGCTTCTAATATGTGACTTATTTGTCCCCCAGTCCCTCTATCCCTTTTTTTGTTTGCTTCCTAAACCATGTATGTTCTGGGTTGCTGATTGTCCTGTTTTCTTTCTTCTTCAACCAGTTTTCATAAAACAAACTCTCATGTTGTTCTCTGAAGCTATTTTCAAAACAGTTATTTCAAAAGCTACTTTTCAAACTCAACTCTTTTCTAACTATAGGCACATCTCACTACTCTTATTTCTAAGTTCAGCCCCCTTCGTGTGAGCACTGCCTTGGGGACCATTTGAGTACCCATTGAACTCTGACACACAAGGCTGGCATTCCACACTGCACTTACTCATTCCTGGCTAGGGTACTTGGGTGTGAGCACTGCCTGGGGTCCTCTGAGATCCTTAGGAACTCTGACACACCTGGGTTACAAAGGGCCATGGCATATGGCATGTTTGGATCTGGATACTTTGGCCTACTGTTAGGCTCTCTATAGTAACTACTTATTTTTATTTTTTGTGTAATTCGTGCAAGGTTGGTCTATGATAATTAATTGTAAAAACGGTTATGGGCTGGATAGTGAAATGGGAGGGGTTGTGCATGCTTAGTATAATTATGGGGTAGAAACCATGCTATAGGATTTATTTTGTATATGTGTGCAATAGCTACCATGCTTAGGAATACTTGCCATGCATGCATTAAAGAACATGTTTTAGGCCCGTTTATCTCAGCATATTTGCCATACTCATGCTTCACTTAGAAATCGTGTTCGTAGTTAAATAACTATAAAAAAAATGGTTGTTATAATGTTACTGTCTCTGCATCTTCACGATCACCATGTCTAGAAATCCTGTTTTAGGTTAAAAACACTGATCGTCAATATTTGCATTAGAGATCATGTTACCCTAGGAATTCATTCTCAGCATGCTCATATTACCTATGCCAAACTCATGTGTTAACGACATACTGTTATTTGCATTAGAAATCATGTGCTAGGGTCAACAACTTAACTACGGTTCTGTATTTCCTGTTTCGAGTCAAAAAGATGTGTTAAGAAGTAAATTCCGCCCTAAAATAATAATAGATTCTGATTTCTGGAAACGTTTGTGCATTTAGAAAATCATGCGTAGATTTGCATCATCATGTATGCATTAAGATATCCTGTTTTATAGGAGACTGCATTCATATTAGTTTAAATACTCACTCTTTTACCACGATTAAGTCTAAACAGGATAACTGGAGTTTGTTAAACCCGTCTAGGCAAGCCTTAGTCATTAAGTTTATTAAAACTGGGAAAACTGTCTCTTTGTATTGTTTGACTAATTACATATCAGAATTCATAGTCTAGAACTGGTAAAAAGATTTCTTCTGAAACTCAGTAATCAGACTGCCCCATTACTGTATTCTCACTTAGACATCTTGCCTTAGGTTCTGAAATGCAAAGACCTCTTTGTGTTTGAGTCGTGCTAGTTATGTGTATTAATTTGTTGAGGAATTCATGAGCCTCATATCTGTTCCTGTGTGTCCTCTATACTTGCAGTCCTAAATGTTTTATTTGTCGCTTAGAATTTGTCCTTTAAACCTAGGGGTTCTGCCTAGTACCTACCCTTTAGAATAGTAGTCCTAACTTCCTCCAAGACTGATAAGATGGGATGGGTAATAGAAATCAATAGAATCCGTGACCAACATATTCTTTAATTACCTTCACGAGGTGGGAAGGATAGAATATGGATATGATGACCGGTGCCTTAATACCACGTGTATCCCCTCTTCGAGGAGTGATTACCGGGTATTGGATTGATGTGATCCGTATTAATTTAAACCTAGGATATTTTCTCAAATGTTTACTTCTAATTTCTTTTAAACTTTCAATAGAACTCCAATACTTGTTTGAAATCCCCTCTTATGTGCGCTTGGCTTGTTATTTGCTTATTTTCTGAATTCACGAAACCATTTGTCCGGGACCCACAATTGTGGATCCTGAGGGGTGCCTAACACCTTCCCCTTGGGATAACTTAAAGCCCTTACCCAATCTCTGGTAATGCAAACTAGTTCATGAGTTAACTACTCAAGGTTCCCTAACGCACCATAAAAATTGTTAGGTGGCGAGTATTCCTTTAAATTCTTCCTTCCAAAGGAGTTTGTCCTAAATGTCAAGAACCCGATTTCTAAACCCAAGCCCCTTTTGGGAGGGGGGGTTGAGGGAAGAAAAGGGGGGCGGGACAACCATGTGTTTGAAAAATTTCCACATTGAGCTAAAAATTGGTAATGTGACCATCGTGGTGGTGAAGTCTGAGTAACCATCCGACGGTCACACAAATTGAACCCTCTCTGACAATAAACCTTGATGTGTCAGGTACCATGTCTCAATCCAGGAACCGCAGAACCCAGGCTAGTACAAGCCAGTTTGACTCTACTCGGTTTGTCTCAAAGGCAGCTCGGAAGATGGTGCAGAAGTACCTATTGACAAGGCCGTTCTGCAGAGTGAATGCCCAGAGATGTTCCATGAATTGAGAAGACGCCAGTTGGACGTCATCTTTGAGGAACCGGAGGAGGCAAATATTTTGATGGTCCGAGAATTCTATGCGAATTACCCGGAACACGCCAACCGGGTAGTCACAGTCAGAAGAACACGAGTAAATGCTTCTCTTGAAGCAATACGTCGAGCATATCGGCTACCGATCTTCTTAGGAGCAGAGGATTACTACCAAACCTACCAGACACCACCTGTCACTTGGAACCTCATTGTTAGGTCAATCTGTTTGGGAGGGGAGCCCATATGGATAAAGCATGGCATCACTATGAACTCCCAATCTCTCACTTGGGAAGCTAAATGTTGGCTCACCATCATCTGTATCCGACTGCTTCCTTCCAGCAACACTAATGATATAAATGCACCTCGTGCGGTGGCGGTTTGTCAACCGTCATGACTTCGATGTGGCCAGGATAATCCACGATGAAATATTCATCAGATCTCCTAAGATAGTCAAAGGGTTCTACTTCCCTTCACTGGTCACCAGGCTGTGCCGTGCTGCAAATGTCCCCGAGAATCATTTCACAGATGGGAAGCTCGCAAAGAAGGCCCCTTTCAAGGCAAGCAAAATCACAGTGGGAAAGGAGCAACATGCACCTATTGCTGTGGAAGATGAGGATGAGGTGGTACCTGACGCCGCCCCGCCAATGACACCTTATGATGAGGCGGGCGCATCTCAGCCTCCACGGAGCACCCGGATGTTTACCTTGGAGCAAGATGTTGCTGGCTTACGCACCTCAGTGGATAACCTGAATGATAGAGTTGACACTCTAGCCACTCAGAGTGCTAAGTTCAAGAAGAAGATAATGGCCTGGCTCCGAGCATTAGGGCGTGCCTGTCCTTTCGACCCAGCCATCGTCTCTGATGAACACTGAACACCAGGGAAGTCTCCTTACCTCACTGTGCATTATTGTTGTTGACATGGGGACATGCCAATTCTTTAATTATGGGGTGGGGGATACTGTTTGTTGTTGTATATATATTATTGTTGGTAGGTTGATTGGTTTGTTGGTAGTTGAATATTTTTTTTCTTTTTTGAATATATATGGATTAGCGTTGAATTGTTCCCAAGACGGACACCTTTCGACAGGTCTCTTGAGGGTTTTGAGTCGGAAAAAAAAAAAAATTACCCAGGACTCCTCCCGACGATGGACCTGTTTCTTGAGGGATGTGAGTCTAGAGAAAACACAAAAAGTTTTTTCTTTGTTAGGTAGTGTATCAACCCCCTTGGTTTTTCTTTATACCACAGTTCTTTTCCAAGGGTTTCATTTGAACCGAGTGTAGTTAGTTTTTTTACCCTTTAGTTTAGGAGTATTGGGCGGAAAAATCAAAGATGGGAATATGGCCCTTAAATCTATGATACCCTGAATAAAGATTACTTTAGTGGGACACTTAGGCTCTTTAGTCGACTCTAACAAGGCCTTAAATTGTGTGTCCCTGAATGGCTCAAATGCTTAAAGTAGAGTGTCTGGTGATCCTAACGGAATTGAGTCATGTGCCATGTGTGAGTGAGACTTTGTGTATTCTGTGCTAACACTCAATGCCTAGAACTAGCCCTGTGTGTGTACAAAGCGAAATGGTAGTCTTGTTTGGACTGGAAAGTGATATAGGCATTCTTTGTTTAACCCTTCTGTATATGTTTGTCCCACCTAATGGTACATATTTTAGTCAACCCCGTTGCGCCTATAAGCCTGTTTTCCTTGGCAACCACATTACAAGTCTGGCCCAAGTTTAAATAGCCTATCTTGTTGAACCCTATGACCTCTTAGAAGCACTCGGAGTGTAATGGATATGAAAAGAAATATAAGTGTGGGGTGGTTGATTGGGGCTGTTAAGTGGAATTAAGGAAGCATGAAAAAGTGCACTGTTTGATAAATAATACTATAGGCCACCAGAAAAAAAAGTCTCAATTTGGTGGTGGCTATTAAAAGAAAAAGTGTGCTTAAAAGAATAAGGGGTTAACACAATAATGTAATGGTGGAATGAAGGTTTGACAAAATCAAGAGCTTAAAAGTACACAATGTAGTGGAGTGCTTAGGGAGGTGCAGTCACTATACCCATATGTATTCTACCGTTCCCGCAGCCAACATTACAACCAAATAAAGTCCTATTTGATTCTAGACCGAACAAACTCGATTAGTCGAGTATTACACTACGGGAGAGCCTATGGTGCGTTGTTTGTGGCATAAGAATTTGTTTCTGAGGGTGAGTGAAATGTCTTATTTGAGTTCCTCAGTGTGTGATTGGTAAATAATACAAGTCTCTTTTATAGTGAGTAGGCACATGATTCATGAAGGGAAGGTAAGTCTGGACCTCTGACTGAGAGTAGGAGAGCCGGTTAGGGGTATTGCGTGGCTATAAAGGAGTCCACTCTCGAGGATAGGATGTCGCACTGAAGTGGTATACATGTGTGAAGTCTTCGGGGTATAGAGAGTAGGGAAGGTATCCTGTGATGATTAGGCCTGTAGAGTGTGGTCGTGGTGCTCGAGGACGAGCAACAGTTTAAGTGTGGGGTGTTGATAGTAGGCTATAGAGACGCTATTTACACTCTTAATGAACCATACTTTAGTGTTGTTTTAAGTGCAGAAATGACAAAAAAATGCTCTAAATAGTGTTTTTATGCTTTGCAGGAAATAATCCACATTCGGAAGATACTTTGGAGTGTTTTGGAGTCAATCGCGGGAGTATAAGGCCAGTCAAGAAGAACCCGAGTGAAAAGAAGCAAGAAAAAGGAAAAAATGGATAGAATGGAGTCCACCGCGACCGCGGTCGACCTCGGCTGGAACGCGGTGGGAAAAACAATACGAGGAAAAATTTATGCGAACCACCACGGTCGCGCCGCATTTTGCCGCGGCCGCGGTCGATTTGGAAAGAGCCTAGAAAATGCAAGGACTTAAGTGCAAAAACGGAAGAAATTAGACTAACCCTATTTAAACCCTATAAACTCATCCAAGAAAGTTTAGGCTTGTTTTGAGACTGACTTTGGAGGCAAGAACAAGTGTCAGAAGACCAGGCTACAATTAGAGTTTTTCTATTCTCCATCTTTTGTCATTATTTTGGGAATTATGAATTATTTTATGCTTTCTTTGTGTTTTAGCATGAGTAACTAAACAATCCGTCTAGAGTTGATGGAACAAATTGTTAGTTGAAGTTTTGACTCAATATTGTTATAATCGATCCGGGTTTAATCTACGATTGTTCAACTATGCTTTGTATAGCGATTAATTGAATAGGCACTTGATTAATCGTGTCTAATTGCTTGGTGTTGCTTGAGAAAGAATACCAGGGTAGATTGTTGTTGAACAACACCACTTTTGGGTAATTGAAGAGATTCATTACTTTAATTTAAAAGTGGGGTTAGAGATAACGAAACTTTGGTGGGATAAATTAGAGTTTCATAAATTATCAACTATAGTAGTTCGAGAGAATGCTCTAGTAAATTATTGTAGTTGATCGAGAGAAATTGCAATAACTCATAGCTCATAATCCTCATAGAGTAACACGGTGAGAGTATAGAAAAAGAGTCAGAATTAGTTTAGCAATTGGGAAACCACTGCCCTAGATCTTTCTACCATTGATTTATCTTTAATATTAAATATTGTTAGTTTTTAATATCAGTCCTTTTAGTTAATAAATCCAAACAATTTTTGATAAAAATTCTGCACCCGAAAAAGTTTCTGAGCTTACATTAGCATCACTATGAGTTGTAAAGGTAGGTTAGTTCCCTGAGGATTCGACTTCGGACTTTAAACTAGATTATATTTGCAACGACCGCTTTGTCTTTTATAAGGCACAGTTGGGCATGATCACTAATCCCGAAACATGGAACTCATTTACTGACGACTCTTCTAATGTTAAAGAAGGTGGTTTAGGAATTTTCTTGATACCACCTCCGGGTGAAACGATAAGGCAAGCGATTACATGTTATCCTATTACTAACAATGAAGCAGAGTATGAAGTTGTCATTGCAGGACCTGAATTAGCACGAGAACTCTCGATAGAGCAAATCGTGATCAAGAGTGACTCTCAACTAGTGGTAAATCAGATGCAGGGGACTTACACCGCTAGGGAAACTCGAATGCAACAATATTTGGAAAAGACACGGGACCTGGTGAAGCAATTCCAATCATGGAACATCGTGCAAATACCTAGAGAAGAAAATGCAGAAGTAGATGCGTTAGCTAACCTCGCTTCAGTATCAAATGTAATGAGTGAAGAAAATGCTAGTGTAATACATTCCTTTCATTCAGCACTCGACCAAGACAAGCACAAGGTAACGTTCAATAATTTAACTTGGGATTGGAGAAACGAAATTGTAAAATTTTTGCAGTATGGTACTGTGCCTGAAGATAAGAAAGAAGCTCAAGCACTTTGACGAAAAACTGCACGGTATTGTCTGGTTCGTGACAATTTATATCGCAAAATACTTGACGGTATTTTAGCAAGGTGCCTCGGACCTAATCAAACTGAGTACGTGATGAAAGAAGTACATGAAGGACGTTGCGGAAATCACGCAGGTGGAAGATCTCTAGTTAAGACTCTAATCACAGCAGAACTACTGGCCTAAAATGGAAGAAGACGCTGAAAATTTCGTATCCAAATGCGATAAATGTCAATGCTACGCTAATAATATGCATCGACCCGTAGAATTATTACATCCGGTTATATCCCTATGGCCATTTATGAAGTGGGGAATGGATATAGTAGGACCTCTACCCCAAGCCAAAGGAAATGTACAGTTCTTACTTGTATTAAAGAATTATTTTTCAAAATGGGTAGAAGCAGGTGCTTTTAAACATGTACGAGAGAAAGAGGTGAAGAACTTCATTTGGCGAAATATCATATGTCGCTTTGGTGTCCCAAAGGAGATCGTATGTGATAATGGCTCACAGTTTATAGGCTCACAAATCAATGAATTCTTCCAAAGTTGGCAAATCAAACGTATCACCTCTTCACCTGAAGAGTTACCAGAAGTGTTATGGGCTTATAGAACTACAACAAAAACAGCTACGGGAGAAGCACCATTCGCACTTGTCTACGGTTCAGAGGCCTTAATACTAATAGAAATTGGTGATCCAAGCATGAGATTCACATTAGGAACAGAAGAGTCAAAAAACGACAAGTTATGAACAAATATGGATTTACTTGAGCAAAGGAGAGAAGCCGCTTTAATCCGCATGGCAGCTCAAAAACAGATTATAGAGTGGTACTACAACAGAAAAGCTCACCTCAGATATTTTAAAATTGGGGACTTTGTCCTTAAAAAGGTTTTTTAATCAACAAAAGTTGTTGGAGCAGGTTAAACCCAAAATGGGAAGGACCCTATAAAGTGCGCGGCATCGCTGGAAAGGGGGCTTACGAGTTGGAAACTATGGAAGGCAAGGTTTTACCCTCGAGTTGGAACGCTGTTCATTTAAAGAAATACTACTTTTAAGCAAAGGAAGTACCCATGGTTAGGTATCATTTACATATAATTTTATTTAGTACAGTTAAAGTTATACAAACAATTTTAGATGATAGGAAAAAAGCTAACCCATACCAAATGATGATATTAGACCTGTAAAGACACGCGAAGTAACTTAATTCCCGGTCTAGGGTTACAACTTTTCTGATGGAAATTTCAAAGGGTTAAGCAGTCATCATCTAAAATATATACCTTCGAGTCCCGTATGTTTTTCCTTTTGAGGAAAAGGACCACAAGGAAGGAATAACAAAGTACTCGAGATTTCATACTTCAAAGCTCAAACGCTTGGGGGACTATATAATATGGAAGGAGAAGAAGACCAGCAAAGAGTCAGAATTCAAGCCTAAAGATCCATTTTACCCAACAAATCGAAAGCTATGAGCGAAATCAAAAGAGCCATAAATGCAAGCCTGATTCAGAAACCTACAAAGAACATACTCGTGAATGTAAACGAATGTTTAGGTCAAAGGCAAAATTTAGTCACGGGTTGCAATTTATACCCTTGTATTTATTCAAATCTGTTATAATAGAAAACAATTACGAAAGAGTTATAGACGATACTTGAACACATGTAAAGTCTTACAAAAGTTCAAATAAATACAAATTTTTTCTTCAATCAAAGGAACATGTGAATTCCTATTTCTTTTTTGTACATTTACACCATTATGAAGTTGAGACGTCTTCTTCATTAAGTGTCGTTTATAAAAGGGACCTCTTTTATAGATTGTGTTTATTTCAAAAAGACATGAAAGATCAAAAGTCTTTTTATGCAAACATTCAGAGTAAAACAGAAACTTGAAACACACAAGTTAAACGAAAAAACTTAAACTTAACATTATACGACGGTTAAAACTAAGTATGAACATAGTTCAAACCTAACTTGTTTATACAAAATTTCCCCGAAATTGTCCTGCGAACTTTCCAAAAAAAAAAATTTACCCCCAAATGGGTCCAAGGGTAAAACCACCAATTGTTTCTCCAAATAAAAAAAAAGGGGTAACAAGTATTTTCACTTTTCACTAGGGGGGGGGGGGGGGGGGGGGGGTAGAAGGAGAATCTTGAGATGGCGAGGGTTGATCATCAACTTCACCAGGTACAATCTCGTCACCTACGGGAACCTCAACCTCAGGTGATGAGAAACTTTGACTTTGTCGAGCCTTTTCGATTGTCTCTTTAGTTTTATCAATCTTAGCTTTCAAGTAAAAAATTTCCTGGCTTACTTCCATTAATGTATCAAGACGGGTATTCAAGTAAGCCCAACTTACATCAACGGCTACTTTATCCTCGAGAGCTTCATAATCCTTCTCCCATTTATCAACTTCTACTCTCAACTCATCCCTTTCAATCAGAGCAGCATCATAGGAAGCTTGCAAAGGGAAAAGGGATCTCTCCAAGAAGTGAACCTTACTAGAAGACCCACGGAGGTCTTCTTGGGCTTGTGTGAGCGATTGAACAAGTTCTCCAGAATAAGCCTCTTTCTAGTTCAACAATTCCTTTAAGCTTTTTATTTCCTCAGAAGCTCGGGAGAGTTGTTCAACAAATGAAGATCCAAGGAGATTTTTATCCTTGACTGCCTGATGTGATGAAGCCTTTTCAATGTCTAGCTCCACTGCTATCACTCTTACATGCTGCTCCAAGGTACATTTTTCCTCCTCTACTGCTTCCATGTCTAGTTGAAGACTCTCAAAATTCTCTTTCCAATTATCTTCCTCGGTATGGTAGTCATTCATCAACTGCTCCATATGTGCAATCCTTTTCATCATCTCTGTGACAATGAGATTGATCTGCACAAAAAAGGAAGATATGATACGGTAAAAGACAAATTCTGAAAAACAAAAATACATGAAGTGTACCTTTAAAGATGAGTGCACAATCTCATTCATCTATGTGAGGGAGCTGTGACTTTCCAAATTTGACTTCTCAACAGGGCTGATCAAAGGCTTCAACCATACATCCGCCTGGCCTGATTTCTTCAAAAGGCTGCCTTCCGTAAGAACCTCGATGATAACTTGTTTCATCACCCCATTACTAGAAGACCCTATTTCAACATTAGAAGGCAAAATAGTAGGATTAGTCGAGGGAGCCACGTGTGGCACAGTCAGGACAGCATAAATAGCAACAAGCATGGTTAATTGGTGTTCCATTTGAACAGATGCGGTAAAGATGGAAAGATGCGCTTCCTCGGAAATTGAGCCAATATATTCTTCATGAAACCCTTGATGAAACAGTTGTTCAACTGAATCATGGACTGCAACAGGAGTTGCTTCCTCAGAATACACGGGGTAGTACCATCAGGCTCATGCACGGGAGATGGACCAGAAAGGGAAGCAAATTCATCATCAGACACAACTCTTCTTCTTGCTCGCGGCCTACGCACCAACGAGTTTTCCTCCTGCTCCTCTTCATCTTCTGCAGGCTAGGTCCTATCCACCTTCCTTTTTGATGAAGAGCCCAAAATTATTTCTTGAGCCTTAGACAAGGAGAGCCTCGAAGCAGTTATTGCAGCAACAGTGATACCACGAACATGAAACCCTAATAAGAAAAAAGGGTCAGTAAAGTTCGAAGAAAACTTACCATGAGTCTTTACTTTCCAACCAAACCTAGCAGAAAGGTAATTCCAAGACCTTCCCTCCATTGGAGTAATCGACAACAATTTTTCTACCCAACCATGAAAACTGGGAATCTCCTTGACAGATGCCATGGTTGCTGAAAAAAGATAAAAATAGTTACACGACTGAACATTCATCAAGAGAAGGAAAGAAGTAAGTAGACAACTTACGTGCAAAGTTTCACTTCTCTGGGAAGGGCATATTTTCTTCACCTACTAATACACTAGTAGAGGCAGCAACAAACCTAGCATACCATCCTCGGTGTTTGTCATCATCAGGGATGACTAAGACTCTCTTACTCCTCGCCACGAGAGTGAAAACTCCCTGACGGAATAATTTGGGAGAGTAAAGATGGATCAAGTGATAAAAGGTAAAGGTAATTAAAGCCAAATTGCGACCTAAGGCATGCTACAACCCTCCAAATAATAGTACCAATTTGTCCCAAACACACATTAAAAAAGCGACAAAACTCTATAATGACTAGCTCGATGGGAGGCTTGGTTGCTGAAAAAAGATAAAAATAGTTACACGACTGAACATTCATCAAGAGAAGGAAATAAGTAAGTAGACAACTTACGTGCAAAGTTTCACTTCTCTGGGAAGGGCATATTTTCTTCACCTACTAATCCACTAGTAGAGACAGCAACAAACCTAGCATACCATCCTCGGTGTTTGTCATCATCAGGGATGACTAAGACTCTCTTACTCCTTGCCACGAGAGTGAAAACTCCCTGACGGAATAATTTGGGAGAGTAAAGATGGATCAAGTGATAAAAGGTAAAAGGAATTAAAGCCAAATTAGCGACCTAAGGCATGCTACAGCCCTCCAAACAATAGTATCGATTTGTCCCAAACACACATTAAAAAAGCGACAAAACTCTATAATGACTGGGTCGATGGGAGTCTTGAAACTTAAAGTAAAGGGATATGTATATACGAAAGAAAAACCAGCTTTGTAAGAAGTTATACTTTGATTTTCATTGGGGACCAAGACCGGGAAATCAAATTTCCAACACAGTCTCTGCGCACAAGAGAAATTAAACCCTCAGTGATTTGAGAGGGGTAAAGATCAGCGCGATCATGAGATGTCATGGAAGTAACCTGGTTTTTTATTGCCTCACTATCATTTACAAAGGAAAGTTATGATTTCATCTACCGTAGGTTCACAAAGCGGTCCATTAGATTCTCTAGAAGAAGATATATGAGAAGTTGAAGCTCTAGCCCTAGAATAAGATGGCGGAGTAACGTTAGCCCTAGAAGTTGATGGAGGAGTGATATTACGTTGAGAGGGAGATCCTCTAGTAGATGTTGACCCTAAACTCCTTAGTATACCACCCCTCCTACTCCGAACAGGAATAGAAGAAGGAGATAACTCATCTACTGTTATGACTTTTTTAGGGTCTTGATTTGAAGAAGATATAGTTGAATGAGAAAGGAATTTGCAAGTTATCAAAGAAAGATGGAAGTTTTTTGTATAAGAAAAGGAAAAAGGGGTATTTATATACAAAGGCAACTGTCAAAAAATGGCAAACAATGATGGGAATGCCATTATGAAAACTATCACTTCGTGACTGATGCAGCCGCAAAAAGCCCTAATATACGCTGAGGAATTGCAGAACCAATCTGGGATTTCCACGTGGCACATGCATTAAATGGAAGTGACATGCGACGTATAAGTTCAGAAGCAATTTCAATGGCATGAGTGAAACGGAGGCAAAACATTCCCACCATAAATAAGTGTCCACTTACCAAATATTTAATTGATAAATAAATGGTAAGTGGGGGGACTATTTGTATTGGTAAAAAAAGATATTACATGTGGAATAAATTAAGTGGATGACGAAGCAAGCCACGTGGATCAATGGAAGAGCAAAAGCTGGATGAAAGTTTAGAAAGAGATGCGGAACAAAGAGATACGGGATAAACACCTACGAGGTGATTAGAAA
This sequence comes from Nicotiana knightiana, assembly GCA_005239525.1. NCBI lineage: Eukaryota > Viridiplantae > Streptophyta > Magnoliopsida > Solanales > Solanaceae > Nicotiana > Nicotiana knightiana. Next base: position 28,815 of record ML405776.1, on the reverse strand, counting down.
CGGGTGCTCATCTATTTGAGGAGTTGAAGAGACACGGTCAAAATGAATTAGGGCTGAAAAGAGGGCAGATTCATAGATCTTCAATCAATGAGTTTAAACATTACAGAATCTTCATGCAACAATTACGATTACCTATTGTAACATTTCATTAATGATATAAATGCTCATTAATGCTGAATCATAAAGAGGAGTAGACGTTGTACTAAGAAATTTCCTATAAAAGGGAATAAAATACTACTTTTATGGACACGTTCTGATCATTGTTGAAATATACTTTACAATCTTGTGCTCTTATTATTTTCGTATTCTAAAGTTCTGATTTCCATCATTGTTTTAGCTAATTCTCTTGATTATCAGAATCCCGAGTACTTCTTAAAATAATCTTTGGCTAAGAATCTGATTCTTTGGCTAAACAGTACCAGAATTCATCAAGCGCATCCAAATGTGCCACCCTTAAGTTGGCGGCCACATTCCATTCAAGATTAAGCTTCTTCAATGCCCACATAGCCTTGTGCTCAAGATCCATAGGAAGGTGACAAGCTTTCCCGAACACTAACTGGTACAGAGACATACTAATCGGTGTTTTGTAAGCTGTCCTATAATCCCAAAGAGCATCATCAAGTTTATTTGACCAATCCGCCCGGTTAGCATTCACTGTCTCTGACAAAATACTCTTGATATCCTGGTTGGAGACTTCCACTTGCCCGCTTCCCCGCTTGCTTGAGGATGATAGGGGGTCGACACTTTGTGAGTGACACCCTACTTTGTGAGTAAGGTATCAAAATCTTTGTTGCAAAAGTGCGATCCCCCATCACTAATAATGGCCCTTGAAGTACCGAATCTCGTGAAGATGTTCTTATTCAAAAATGCCACCACACTTCGAGCTTCATTATTGGGTAAAGCCACTGCTTCAACCCACTTTGACACATAATTCACAGCTACCAAAATGTAAGTGTTCCCACAAGAGCTCACGAATGTACCCATGAAATCAATGCCCCACACATCAAAAATGTCAATCTCCAAGATGGTGGTGTGGGGCATCTCATTTTTCTTAGAAATCCCACCGGCCCTTTGACATTCATCACAATGCTTGACGAGATCGCTAGCGTCCTTGTAAAGAGTTGGCCAATAGAATCCACAACTCAACAATTTTTTTTCCGTTATCGCTCAACCATGGTGACCACCATATGGTAAAGAGTGGCAAGACTCAATAATCTCCACTTGTTCTTCCTCTGGTACACATCATCGAATCACACAATCGGTACAAATTCGGAAGAGATACGACTCATCCCAATAATAGTGAAGGCAATCCCGTTTGAGCTTCTTCCTTTGGTTTGAAGAGAACTCATTTGGTAAAAGACCACTCACAAGATAATTGGCTAAGTTGGCGAACATGGCATCCTGGTCATTGAAATGGATAGAAGTTTCTCATCGGGGAAAGAATCATTTATCTCAAGGCCGTCATGTGGCCTCCCCTCCTCCTCCAAACGAGACAAGTGGCCCGCCACTTGGTTTTCACTACCTTTGCGGTCTTGAATCTCTAGATGAAACTCTTTCCTTTGAATCTTTCTTGCTCATCAAATATCGAAACGACGCATGATCGGTGTGGAAAATCACCTCTGTACCCATCAAATACGGGTGAAACTTCTCCATAGAAAAGACAATAGCAATGAGCTCTTTTTCGGTCACTGTGTAGTTGACTTGGGCATTAATCATGGTTTTACTAGAATATTAGACCGGATGGAAGAGTTTGTTGATACGTTTCCCCAAAACCGCTCCAACCGCCACATCACTTGCATCACACATGAGCTCGAAAGGAAAGATCCAATCCAATGTGGTGATAATAGGAGTAGTACTCAATTTAAACTTGAGCAACTCAAATGTCTTCATACAATCCTCGTTGAAATGGAACTTGGTATCCTTCTCCAACAGTTTATACAAGGGGTTTACCATCTTAGAGAAGTCTTTGATGAATTGTCAATAGAACCCCGCATGACCCAAGAAGCTCCTCACTCCCTTCAATGATGTAGCGGGTGGGAGTTTGGAAATCACTTCAATTTTTTCCTTTTCGACCTCAATACCGTGCTTTAAAACTTTGTGGCCGAGGAAAATGCCTTCCTCGACCATGAAGTGACATTTCTCCCAATTAATAACCAAGTTTGTGTCCTCACATCTTGCCAATACCTTGTATAAGTTTCCCAAACACTCATCAAAAGAATTCCCGACCACGTAAAACTCATCCATGATAACCTCAAGAAAATACTCCACCATGTCAGTGAAGATGGACATCATACACCGTTGAAATGTCGCTGGTGCATTGCATGTCATTCCAGAGAATGCGGAAGTACCATAAGGAAAAGTGAAAGTAGTCTTCTCTTGGTCCTCCAGAGCAATAATAATTTGATTGTAGCTGGAATATCCATCATGGAAACAATAAAAAACACGATCAACCAACCTATCAAGCATTTGATCAAGGAATGGGAGTGGGAAATGATCTTTCCGAGTGACTTTGTTGAGATTCCTATAGTCCATGCACACTCTCCACCTGGTCAAGGTTTTTGTTGGGATCAACTCATTCTTGTGATTTGTGACCATATTCATGCCCCCTTTATTTGGGACACATTGCACCGGAGAGGTCCACGAGCTATCGAAAATGGGGTAAACAACCCCGACATCCAACCATTTATGATCTCCTTCTTTACCACCTCTTGCATTGCTTCATTTAATCTTCTTTGATGTTCAACAGAGGGTTTGGCATCCTCCTCCAAAATACTTTTATGCATACAAAAGGCGGGGCTTATAACCCGAATATCTGTCAATGTCCATCCTATAGATTTCTTCCTCTCTTGGAGCACCGCCAAAGTAGAGTCTACCTGCATGTTAGTCAAGCAAGAGGAAAGAATAACCGGTAAAGTAGAACATTGGTCAAGGAATTCATACCTGAGATGTGAAGGCAATGGCTTTAACTCCAAAGTGGGAGGCTTCTCGATTGAGGGCTTTGTTGGAGGAGTCTTCCGGTTCTCAAGATCTAAGGACAATTTTCGGGGTTCATAAGTGTATGACCCTATTCCTTGCAATGCATTATCACATTCCACATAGCCTTCCTTCTCATCATCATCATGATTGAGCAATATGGCTTCCAAATTATCATCAACATTTATCATGGCACTTGAAATATCAAAAATCACCTCAGTCACTAAGTCTACAAATGAACAAACTTCATTGCTATTCGATTTCCTCATAGATTTTCATACATGGAAAACCACCTTTTCATCGCCCACCCGGAAGGTGAGCTCACCGGCTTCCACATCAACAAGAGCCTTCCCTGTAGCAAGGAAAGGTCTACCCAGATAATAGGCACCTCATAGTCCACTTCACAATCAAGAATCACAGAGTCCATCGGAAGGATGAACTCACGAACCAACACATCATCAATAATACCCAATGGTCTCATCATAGTACGATCCGCCATTTACAACCTCATAGATGTGGGTCTTGGCTGCCCAATTCCCAAAGTTTTGAACATCGAGTGGGGCATAAAGTTGATACTCGCCCCTAGATCACATAGATCTTTGGAAAATTTGGCTCCCAATAGTGCAAGGGATTGTGAAAGTGCCAGGATCTTTCCAATTTCGGAGCCATTGAGTGCACAATAGCACTCACTTGATGTGTCATTTGATAAGTGATGAGTGGTGATTTTACCACTTATTCTAGTCTCCTTTCTTTAGATTTTGCATCCTTTAATTATAATATGAGGTTGTTTATGGTGTTTATTGTTAGATTTCCAGGTAAATGATTCCATGAAGAGAGTTGAATTCAATTGAAGTGCAATTGAGCAAAAAAGAGTTAAAACAATGCAAAATTCTTCAGTGATTCTGCATCTGCAGAATGCGGGTCACTTTTGCAACCTTGCATCTACGAGGAAATGGTCCGCATTTTTGGAATTACCTGCCTTGGGATCGCATCTGCGAGAGAAAACCCTCTTTTACGGAAGCGCACATGCGCTTAAAGCCCGCATCTGCGGTCGCGCATCTGTGCGTGTAAGTCTGTTTCTGCGGAGCCAGTGTTTCTCATCATGGGCTGCTTCTGCGATGGGCTATCCGCATCTGCAGAGCCACACCTGCGAGGATCCTTCCGCAGGTGCAGTCAACGGGATTCTGACCTAGACAGGAATGACAATTCATATTTTCTCAACTCCAAACCCACAAATACCCGACCTAGCTTATTGGAAACATGTCTTTGGCTTATTTTTCAGTCCTTAGACTAGAGAAGACAAGTTTTGGAGCTAGGGTTCTTGCACACACACTTGGGTCTTGAAGATTTGAAGCTTTTGGTTGAGAATTTCTTACTCATTTATGATCATTTCTTCATTTCCTTGCTTTGTATTGAATATTTAAATGTTTAGTATTTTTTCCAACACTTGAATCTTGTTTATGGAAATATTCATATTTAAAGTGTGGATTAAATATCTTGTTGTGCTTATGTATTGAATAATTTTTATTTATTATGAATTGAGTTATTGATTGTTTAATTATTCTTGTTCTTTAATATTTTCAAAGGGATTAGCTAACCCTAGACTCGCCCATTAACTTCGAATTAATTTTGGGAAAGATTATTTGGGGTTGGGAAATATTAATTAACAAGAACTTGAGGCTTTAATCTTCATTTTATAGACTTTACCTAGGAATAAGATTGAACTACTTGTAGCCATATTGAGGTGTGCTTAATCTCTTAATTGTTTTAGGGATAATTCAATTAGGATGTCTTGTTAGTCTTTGGAAGAAGATAATATAGAATTATTACCTGAGGCTAATTAACATAAACTCTCTCATATTTTCTAAAATCGTGAAATACATTGGATCGTTACTTGAGTGTAATTTCCAATGCATCCATACTTGTAGCCATTGATCATTTTATTTGCTTTCTAGGTTAGTTTACATTTTCGCAATTAGCTATAATATTTTTACAATCATAATTTAAGTGTTTTAGTTAGCATAATAAGTGATAATTATCTTACACACCTAATCGCCTACATATTGTTCTTTGTGGGATTCGACCTCGACTCATAGTTGGGTAAATTATATTGCATGCGACCGTGTCCATTACTTTTTAGTAGTGGATTTGGACGTTATCAAAATTGGCGCCGTTGTCGGGGAACAATTTGGCGTATTTAGGCTGTTTGAGAAGTAAGCGTAAGTGATTTGGTCCAAACTTGTGAATATTTATGTAATTATTTTTCTTATCTTCGTTTATCTTGTTGTTTGTTTCTTGTTTATTTCTTAGTTCTAAAAAAAATGGCATCATATAATGAAAATTTGCCGGATGGTAGTTGTTCATACTTTGATGACCCCTGTCCTTATTGTGGAGGACCACACTCATGGAAAGATTGTTTAAATTCTCTTGGGGGCGGATTGTGCGCACAATATCAAACCCATGAGTGGAGTATTTGTGATAAATGTGGTCGTCAAAATGGTCATTAGGATTATTGTGCTTATTTGTCCTTCCCTTCCCCAAGCCCCCACTATGATGATTCTACTTTTTGTGATGAAAATTATTGGGATATGGAAGTGGAATAAATTGAGCATGGTCAAAATGGAGAGTTCAAGCTCATGTTAGAATGCCTACTTGAAGGAGGAAACAAAGAGCAAAATGCCTTGGAGGAGCTTTTGGAAAATAGTTTCCAAAATGACTTAGCGCTTGAAAGGTTGAACTCACAAATGGAAGAAATGCTTGACGCTTTAGAGGTCCAAAAAGCCTCGGAAGTGAGTGATAGCCACTAGATGTGGAAGCTGAAAATCCTTCCTTGGCACTTGATCAAAACCAAGAAGAACTCTCAAATGCTCAAAATGAGAGGATGATGCTCATGTTGGAGGCCATTCCTGAAAATGAGGAGAAGCACAACTTGGCACTCTAGGACTTAAAACAAGAACTAACTCAAAATGATGATGATATTCGCACCTTGAAAAAGCAAATGAAAATATTAGTTGAGGCTCACTATGCCCACCAACTTGAGAGTGTGGAAAGATATCAGGAAGAGTCCTACATCGAGGAAGAAGGTGAGCTTTATTTTAAGGAATCAAGAATTGAAAATTCGCCAACCGACTCCATGCTAGTTAATGATGCCAAGAAAAATATGGGATTAGAGTCAACTGGTGTAATTGAAAATATGGTTGAGATTGACTCTAACCCGAGGGAAAAAGAGGATGTCAAAATCCGGGAAAAATTGCAATTTGGAGGTTTGATGTCACATTCTAAGCATTTTTCAACATTAGAATTATGTGGTGATATGAGAATTTAACTACACGAGTCAATGAAGGATTGCGAGGAGGAAAGTCAAAGGCCATACATCTTACAATTTGAGGGAACGAGAAGGGAAAATGACATTCCCTGCATGAAAGCCAAGAAACGCAAAATGAATAAATTAAAGTTTGGCTTGACCATCTACTTACCACCCCCACCGCTCGTGGTAACAAACTTGATTCCAATTTAGGTGCCCAATTCATATCATCAAAGTGGCAAGAAAAGTGATAAAGTTGATCTGCGTCGTGCCACGACATTAAATGCGGCGCTTGGTGGGAGGCAACCCATCGTTTTCCAAAATTTTGGTCGTTTTTGAAATTTTCTTTTTAGAATAGTTTATTATGTTATTATTTACCAATATGCAAAATTTCACATTTTTTGGAGTTGAATTAAGGGGTTCGGAGTGTTGGAACAAGCTAAAACAATGGCTGCCCAAATCTGTCCAGCTGAAGTCTGGTGCAACCGCACCTGCAGACAAAGTCACGTAGGTGCATTCTCGCATAAGCGGAAATTCGGGTGCAGATGCACAAAATGAGCAGGTGCGATAAAACACATATAGAAGCGGCTTCGCATAAACGTTTTTATAGCCGCATGCGCGAAAATCGGGCAGGTTTAATGAACCAAGACCTCATTTCATCAGGTATACTCTAACCTTTTTTCCCCCAAACTCAAACTCCTCCATCTCTCACATACTCAAATTCTCCATTGCTCTCGATTTCTACTGCTTTTGCACAAGACAATCAGGTACTCATCACCACTCTCCCTTTCAGCTGCCTTATTTTCACTTTTTCTTCTTCTTCTTCTTCTTCTTCTTCTTCTTCTTCTTCACAGTCTCTCCCCCACAGTACCGTTTTCTTTTCCCACTCTTGATTAGGGTTGATATTAGGGTGAGGAAATTGGTTGAGAGTATGTTAGTGTGTGTTGTTGTTGATTGAACAAAAATTGGGGGAAATCTGAGTACCCAATTTGTGTAAAGAAGCATAATTTCTCACTTCTTGCAATGTGTTCGAAGAATTGTCCAAAAGAATTTTTTTTGCTAAGTACCACAAAATCAGTCTTGATAGAGTCATAGGTTCATGTAGTGCACTAATTTAGAATTCTTGAGTATAAATTATGTGCTAAAATCTTGTTTAAGAAGTGAAAAGAGTCGAAAATTCTAGGCTTTTGAACCCTTTGATGAACACCGCAGATGCGAAAGAAGTGCCGCAGATGCAGCCTCGCACCTGCGTTGAAACTTCCGCAGGTGCGATTTTTGGTAAACTGGGTAAATCCGCAGATGCGTAAGAAAACCCGCAGAAGTGGGACCACACCTCCGATGCTTTTTCCACAGGTGTATAAACTAGGTAGTTTGCCAAAACCAATAGCTTTGCAACTGAAGCTTCTGGGACCCGTTCGTCTTGATTCTTTGGAATAATTGCATTATTTTGAATTGCTTAACATGATTAGACTGCCCGAATAACAATGTTTTGATTTTTTGAAGGTACTTTGAGCTAAAATGGACTCGAACATGAACGAAAATGATCCGTTTGATCATGAAATTAAGAAAGAGACTGTGGAGGAACAATTTGATAATTCACGCTTCATGTCAGCTGACTGTCATCGACGGTATTATAACAACCTTCTCACAAAAAATATCGTGCTTGAAAAGGGGATCGCCGAGGATAAATTGGCCGATCTACTCCCATAATTCTATGGCCATCTACAAACCTCCGGTTGGTCGTTCTTCATTCCTACTCCATGCAAAGCCAATGAGGAGTGGGTTCGTGAATCTTACGCTAATCTTAAGTGTACAAACTTCACCGACCGACAACTCACCATAAGGGGAAAAACAGTGAGGTTTGGGACTGAGCAGATTAATGACATTCTCGGGCTTCCTTGCGAGAAAAGGATCACTACAACAACAGAGTATGGCTTGTTTCTAAACTCTATCTTGTAAGAACGAGAGCTAAATGGGACAACAAGAGAAGGGGTTTGAAGTCGATCGACTTCACAGCTGAAGTCAAAATATGGCTCTACATCCTCAGTAACAGGATATCACCCTGTAGAAATGTTTCAGATGTCTTATACACCAGAGCCTTGATCATTACATGCATTCTAGATGGAATTCCTGTGAATGTTGGTCACTATATCCTGCGGGAGCTGAGAGAGTATTTGCTAGACGTCAACCCAGTGTTGATGTTTCCTTTACTGATTATAGAGTTGTGCATGCGGGCAGAGGCTGAGGTTCCCAGCACCGATCATTGTTTGTCGGTCGATAAACCCTTTCATCTATTGAGAGTAATAGGCGAGGGTAATCCAGTAAAGAGCAAGAAAAGGAAAGTCACCAATGTTGTTGAACCAGAGTCATCCTCACCGGCAGCATTGCCGGAGAAACCATTTGGGATGCTAAACTTGCAGCTTGGCATTATCCATGATTTAGTATCACAGCAACCTGGGCCCTCACACTCCTAGCCTAGGCCCGAGTACTTTACCAAGGAACACATGAAGACCTACCTATATTCTTAGAGGAAGCAGGCAGAGTCTCATGAGAAGATGGCAGCGTCTGTTGGCAGACTTGAGGCAGCCTATGGCAACTTGGCTAAGGCAGATGTAGATATTCAGTCGGACTTCGAAAAGGAGAAAGCGAGAAACAAGGAGAAGGGAAAATTTATGATCAAGATGTGGAGAGGCATCAAAGCCATCTTCAAATAGGGGTAGCCGAACAAGAAGATATCTGTTAAGGACGACGATGATAGCGAATAGTACTCCTTCATGTCGAGTGTTGTTGGTGATGATTCTGATGATACTGATGATGACGAGGCAGAGAGTTCTCCACAACAGTAATTAGCCTTTCTCCTGCAGTCTGCTAGTCTGATGCAGACCTCAGGGAGACCCTCAAACTACTCTTATTTCATTTTGATATTGTGTAGTGAGGACACTGCAATATTTTTAGTTGGGGGTGGCTTTAGGGAGTATGCTTTATTTGTACATTGATGCTTAATTTTTTCCCTTGCCGGGTTTATGTTGTGGTATGGATATTGTCTGCCCTTGTCGGGCTTATCTTGTTATTTCTTATTATGGGCTCTTGCCGAGCGTATTTGTGATTGGTTATATATGTGCAGACTAGTGTCACGACCCAATTTAACCCTTCGAAAGGTTTCGTGACGACACCTAGTCTTTACGACTAGGTAAGCCTATTATTACGGAAAAATTTAAAGAAAACGTAACGATAAAAGATAAACAGTATATTTTAAATAACAAGGACAGTGCCACTTGGCATATACAAAAAAAAATATTCTCCCAAAACCCGGAACGTCGCTAAATCACAAGCTTCTATAATCTATGCAGCTCTATACAAAAGTCCGAAGATAAACAAAGAAATCTCTACGCGGGAGAAATAGAAGGAGACTCCGAGGATCTGCGAACGCGAGAAGAAATATCTTGAAGTCTACTGAAATCAGCAAGTGCGCACTAAATCTGAGGCTTATAGCTCGTACCTGGATCTGCACACGAAAAACATGTACAGGAAAGGGCATGAGTACACCACAATAGTACCTAGTAAGTTCCAAGCCTAACCTCGGTCGAGTAGTGACGATCTTAGGTCAGGTCCCTACCGGAGTAAATATAATGAATTAAGCAGCAAAAGATATAAATAAATATTTATGGTAAAATAGTAAAGAGATTTAGAAAAATTAACAGTCAAGGGAGCCCTCGGCTCAGACAAGGTAAACACAACAGGGAATCTTCCGGGATACCGTCTCATAGTTCCAAATGCTCATGCAGTACAAGGAGATCTCCCGAAATTCGTCCGTAGTCCCAAAATAAATATGCAGTGTTGTGGGATCTCCCGGAATACGTCCGTAGTCTCAAGGTAAATATGCAGTACAGGGGGATCTCCCGGAATACGTCCGTAGTCCCAAAGTAAATATGCAGTACAGGGGGTTCTCCCGGAATACGTCCGTAGTCTCAAGGTAAATATGCAGTACAGGGGGATCTCCCGGAATACGTCCGTAGTCCCAAAGTAAATATGCAGTACAGGGGGTTCTCCCGGAATACGTCCGTAGTCCCAAAGTATATGCAGATCAAGATGACATGACAGTACAACATCGAATTATACAGTTTAGACTAAACACAATCAAGGAAAATAGAGATCTACCTAAACATGTTGCGCAGAATTTCAAATAGACAATTTAAATACGTAGTCATGCTTTCCTACTCTAACTAAGGAATTAAACATAGTAGTGCAGCTTGACAAAGGAAAACAGTTTATGACTTGGAAGGAAAACAAGATTTTTACAACAATAAACCATGTACGTACTCGTCACCTCATGTACATGGCCTCGCACATCAAATAATACCAAAACATCCTAAGGGGAAGTTCCCCCACACAAGGTTAGGCAAACCACTTACCTCGAACTGCTCAAATCAACCCGATATCATGCTCTTGCCATGATTATCCAACTCTGAATGGCCCAAATCTAATCTAATCAATTGCATAATATAAATAATACTACAAGTAAGCACTTTAGCTAATGAATTCGAAGCTAAGGATTGAAAAATAGGAAAAACGCCCAAAAAGTCTCCCCGGGCCCACGTCTCGAAATCAGGTAAGAGTTACCAATTTAGAACACCCATTTACCCACGAGAACACTCATCCAAAAATTATCTAATTCCAAGGCCTAAAACCTAATCGAAGCTCAGAAATTCGGTTGGGGAACTTTTCCTCCAAATCCCCACTTTTTTCACTCAAATTCCTTGATTAATTGAATAAAATTACTATAGATTTATGAAATATAAACGAAATATGGTTAGGAATTGTTACCCACTAATTTCCTCTACAAAACCCTCGTGAAATCGCCTTCTCCCGAGCTCAAAATTGAATTTGGGTGAAAATGAGAAATGGCCCTCGAATTTGCCCTCTTCAGCCTAGTGATTTCCGCATCTGCAGCCCCAGGACCGCACCTGCAGACAGCCCATCGCAGGTGCGAAGTCCACTTACTTGGGCTGGGACCGCATCTGCGAGAACTAGGCCGCATCTATGTTTCCGCTTCTGCGGGAAATCAACTGCACCTGCGAGCCCAGCTGGTTGAGAATAGTCAGTACTTTGGTTGTGACGCTTAGGCTCAATTTTTTTAACTCCAGGAAAATACCTTAAATCAGGAATTCTTAAGATTTGCTTAACTGCTTTGACTGGAGTGTCGTGATAGATCCAATCCTGAGTCAGTTATGTGCCAAGTGTGTGTGAGGTTTGTATGTTATTCTGTGCATTACATTTGATGTCTATAACTTGCCCCGTGTGTGTGCACTGCGAAATAGAAGTTTTGTTCAGTCTTGGAAGTGATATAGGCGTTTCTTTGTTGAGCCAACTATGTATAGTTTACCCACCTAATTGTTATGTATCGTAGTTAACCCCGTTGAGCCTATAATCCTGTTTCTTTGGCAACCACATTACAAGCCATACCCCTTTGTTTGAATCGATCATATATTTGAACCTTGTCACCTCTCGTAAGCACTGAAAAAGTGATGAAATATGGAAAAGTTAAAGTGTGGGGTGGTAGGTTGGTTTTTGAGGGGAATAATTGAAATGCGGAGAAAGGTGCACTGTTCGAAAAAGTAAGAGTCACTTGAGAAAAAGAAAAAAAAATATAGAAAATAAATAGTTGTATTGTTGTGAAAGAAAAATATATGTGGTGACTCTTGATGTAATTGTGCTTAAAGAAGTATGGGGTAATAACATTGATGTGAAGGTGGAGTTTGGCTTAATATAAGTTTGAGGTTGAGCGCTAAAGTATATGTATTAAAGTGCTTAGGGAGGTGTAGTCACTCTTATATCCAAATGTATCCTACCCGTCCCGCAGCCTACATTACAACCAAATAAAGTCCTACTTGATCCTAGACTGAATGAGCTCGATTAGTAGAGTAGTACACTACGGGCAAGCCTATGGTGCATCTTTTGTGGCATATAAATATTATTTCTGAGTGTGAGTGAATTCTTTCTATCTTGAGTTCCTAATTGTTCTTAAATTTTATTGTGTGTGGAACTAGCTCTTCGATTTGGTAAGGGCACATGATTCATGAAGGAAAGGTAATGTTGTTAACCTCTATGTTAGAGTAGTTAGTTAATTGTGAATAAAGCATGGTATATGTGAGTCGACTATTGAGGCGAGGATGTCACACCTCTGTG